>QLOH01000263.1:1045000-1307680 GCA_026901365.1 Sesbania bispinosa | reverse complement strand
CTGAAATTCTGTTTTGAGAACCGTTTGCGAAAAAGCTTTCTAAAATATTTAGAAATTCAACTATTCAAACCCCCCTTCTAGTGTTTCCCTGTGTTCCTACACAAGTTATTGCCATTCAAGAGGCTAAAGATCTCAATCTTTCAGAGGTAGTGAAGACCTGAATCAAGCTTTGAGGATGATGATGACTTGACCTTCTGAGGAAAATCAAGAGGACCTTCAGAAGAAGGGAAAGTTCAGAAAGAACTCATCCTCTCAAACAAAAATGGGCAAGTCAGGTAATCATCATTTCTACTGAGAAAAATAATTGTTATGAATGAAAACCGCCAGTCATATGAAGGTTGATTGTCCCAAGCTGAAGAAACCCTTTTTTTAAGAAGAATTCTTTAAGAAGAAGAAGGGTCTGATGGCTACTTGGGAAGCTCTAGATGATTCAACTTCAGAAGAGAAGATGAATCTGCTGAAGAGCGAACTTATGTTTGATGGCAAGCCTTCCCTCATCAGACAGTTCTGAATCAGAGGTAATCCCTCAAACCCTGCAAGACATGTATGATGATTTGCTGGAAAGTTCTAAAGCTTTTTCAATAGTACAAGATTTGTCTAGAGCTTATACTGAAGTTTCAATATAAAAATGAAGCTCTTGAAACTGAAAATTTTTTACTTAAGGAAAGACCTTGCCAACTTTGTTGTTGGAACTGAGAATCTCAACAGAATGTTGGGTGTTCAAAATAACTCCAAGAACAAAGGTGGTCTGGGATATTCAGACAGTGAATCATCACATGATTCATTTTAAACCTGCGAAAAGCTAAGAAAGGTAAGGGGTGCTCTCATTGTGGGAAGCCTGGACACAATGTGTCTCAGTGCAAGCACAAGAAAAGGGGCAAACATGCTGCTAACAAAAAAGGACCCAAAACGATATGGTACCTAAGTCTCTTATTGTCCCTGTTGCAGATTTTTTAATAGGACAAAGGAGACACCACAAATGGTACCTGGACAGTGGCTCTCGCGACACATGACAGGAAAAAGGTCTTTGTTCCAAACCATAGATCTAAGGATAGAGTGGTCACCTTTGGAGGCAATCATAAGGAAGGATCATTGTGAAGGGAATCAAGCATGTGGTCAGGGTGCAGCGGAAATAAATGGATTCCCTCCCTTGTTATAATCGTTTTGCGAAAACACGAATCAAGGCAAAAGGTATTGAAACGAAAGGTCGTACCTTATTAGGATTATAAACGAGCAAGTGTAGCCACGTCTCTATTGGTATCCACGCCAACAGCCGAACTAGGATACCCTCCTCAGCTCTGCTAGTAGCCTTAGATATAGAAGCGATTGCTCATGTGTCTCTGGGTAGTGCATCTTATGCTCTATTTATAGAGTGGTGGCTAGGGTTTTACCCCCCTCACTCACTTAACCCTCACACCTATGGGCCTGACTCATTATGTAATAATTCTAATTAAATTAAATTAGAATTATTATCCTTTCCTAGTGGCATGTTGTATGCGTGTGATCCAATAGGATTTTAATATTTGGTTATAATATTAAAATAAAACCCTTTTATTAATATCATCAAATAGTGAGCGGTATCTAGCAACACATCACTATCCAAATATTGAGATTATCAATAACTTTGCTAAATCCTATTTTATTATAATAATTTATATGCTATGTTCCTTTGTCCAAATATCTAATTGAACACAAGGGCATGGATTGTGTCAACCTTGTATAGTTCAATTTATATTTTCTTGATCCCCAAGTAGACTGTAAAGAAAAAATATATCTCATATTTTTCTCGAGCATGGCCATGCATTTTGCAGTCTCACTTTATCAAGAGGCCTACAGATATAACTCCTGTTACATAGAGGGACAAATCCCATCTAGGGCACTCACATTCCTCCACATAATTTATTAATGTCAAAAAATCAACTTTATGATTACCCTGTTACAGGTAACGTTTAATGATATTCAAAACATAATTCCTTATGTAGGAATCGTAGTGATTTCAGGTCGAAGAACTTCATATAATATTTATCAATTTAAGAAACATTCATGACACTTATGTAACAACCCATGCAACGTTCTTAAGGTGGGTCTGTCCAGTACACCATTAATCTTAATGTGTACCTATGTGAGCACTGATATCTCATATCCATGATCCGTAAGATGTTATCATCAATGAACTCACATACTAGTCTAAATGCATCTTTGTCCTAAGATGATAATTGACTAGGGACTATTTATGAATAGTTCTTCATAAGCACTCACTACTCAAGTCATCTACTTGATTCCTTATGAAGTTTAAGCTTACTATTCTAAGGACAATAATTATTTCTAAAAGAATAAGTTCGCCTTTATAAAATAACATGATACAAGTGATGGATATTCATAAATATCTAAGTCTCTAGTGTATATTCCTAACAATCTCCCACTTGCACTAGAGTCATTCAGACATAACTATTATGCCTAATGATCTAGTGTGCCCTTCATGCTTCTGCTGCACAAGGGGTTTAATGGGTTTGTAACAGCGACTGTTTCTTGCTTCGAACTTTTCTAGCTCACAGCGCCACCATTCAACAAAACACATAACCTGATTTCGATCTTCAATCATCTTTATCGTTTGGAAGCTAGCATCAGTGTAACCCTTTACAAGTAGTTCTTCCTCAACTCCATACATCAAGATGAATCCTCAGTTCTTCTTAAGTACTTAAGGATGTTCTTGACTGATTTCTAGTTACCTTCACCAAGATCAGACTGGTATCTGCTAGTCATGCTTAAAGCATATGATATTTCTGGTCGAGTACATAACATGGCAACATGATAGACCCTATAGCAAATGCATAAGGATCTTACTCATGCGACCCTCTCTCTTTTCACTGGAAGGAGAATGAGCCTTAGATAGGCTTATTATACCATGTGACATAGGCAAAGATCCCTTCTTAGAATCTTGCATGTTAAATCGTTTTAACACTTTGTCTATGTATGTATTTTGACTTAGGCCAAGTAATCTTCGAGATCTATCTCCATAGATCCTGATACCTAACATATAGGTAGCTTTGCCCAAATCTTTCATAGAAAAACAATTTCCTAACCAAGTCTTTACAGACTAAAGGGCAGGAATGTCATTTCCTATGAGGAGTATGTCATCTACATGCAAAACCAGAAAACTACTATGTTTTCACTAACCATTTTGTAGACACAAGGTTCATCTTCATTTTAATGAAACCAAACTGCTTTACAGCTTCATCAAAAATGAAGATTCCAGCTTCTAGAAGCTTGCTTTAATCCATAAGTGGATTGTTGCAACTTATACACCTTTAGGTATACAAAACCTTCAGGTTGTATCACATACATATATTCAAGAAGGCTTCCATTTAGGAAGGTTTTCTTGACATCCACTTGCTATATTTCATAATCATGGTAAGTTGCAATAGCAAGCAAGATCCGAACAGATTTAAGCATGGCAACTGGGGAAAAAGCGTTTCATCATAGTCTATACTATGAATTTGCATGAAACCCTTTATCCACCAACCGTGCTTCAAAGGTACTTACATTACCACCCATGTCAGTTTTCTCTTGAAAACCCACTTGCACCCTATGGGTTTTATCCCTTCGGTGGCTCAATCAAGGTCCATACCTTGTTAGTATACATGGAATCCATTTCAGATCTCATGGCATCAAGCCATTTCTCCGCATTCTAGACTTAAAAGAGCTTCTTGGTAGATCACTGGTTACCTTGATCCATTAGCAATACATCCCCTTCCTGAGACACAAGGAAACCATGTTTCTCAGGTTGGTGATGTATTCTATCTGATCTATGCAAGTCTTGCCATACTTGAGCAGTTGGCTCCACAACAATTTGTGGTATCTGCTCTTGTTCCATCCTTAGATCATTGCTACTTTGTGGTGCTTGAATTTCTTCAAGTTCTACTTTCTCTCACTTATTTTCTTAGAGACAGATTCCTTCTCTAAGAATACAGCAGTCCTAGCGACAACCACTCTGCCTTTGCTAGGATGGAAGTAGTAACCCTCCTTTCTTTTGGGTATCCCACAAATAAGCAGTTATCTGATTTGGGTCCTAGCTTATCCGAAACTTGGTGTTTCACATAAGCTTCACAACCCCAATCTTCACAAAAACGTACTAGGTTTTTCCCAGTCCATATCTCATTTGGTGTCTTTATGACAACCTTAGATGGAACATGGTTTAGTGTGAAGGCTACTGTTAACAAAGCATGACTCCGAAAGGAGTCGGGGAGATCAGTATGACTCATCATAGATCGAACCATATCTAATAGAGTTCGATTCTCCTTTCTGAAAATCCATTCCATTGAGGTCTTCCAGGAGGAGTGAGTTGAGATGTTATCCCACACTCTCTTAGATAGTCATCAAATTGTTAGCTTGAGTATTCTCCACCTCGATCTCATTGAAGTGTTTTAATAGTCTTGCCAAGTTGGTTTTATACTTCATGCTTAAATCCCTTGGACTCTTCAAAGGATTCAGATTTGTGTTCCATCAGATACACGAATCCATATGTACTGAAATCATCAGTAAAAGTGATGAAGTATTGAAAAACTCCTCTAGCCATTGCGTTCATGGACCCACATACATCACTATGTATGAGACCAAGAAGATCACCAGCCATTTCACCACCCTTTCCAGTGATGGGGTTTTGGTCATCTTCCCTAATAGACAAGATTCACATGTCTCAATTGACTCAAAATCAAAGATTCCAAATAACCATCTTGATGGAGTTTGGATATGCGTTTCTCATCTATGTAGCCCAAGTGACAATGCCAAAGATAAGTTGGGTTCAAATTATTTGTTTTGACCCTCTTAGAACTTATGTTATAGATAGGCATTTCTATGTCAAGAAACATATTGTTCAACTTTGCACAACCATATCATTCAAATAAATTAAATTGTTCTTTATAAAACACTCTTTTTAAACAAGAAACGGAATTAAAATTCCCACTAATGGTAGGCACAAAATAACAATTATTTAGTTCAATAACTAGTCCAGTTTGCAAAGTTAAATAATAGGATCCTACGGCTAAGGCAGCAACTCTTGCTCCATTTCCACACGAAGGTCGACTTCTTCTTTTAGCCAATGACCTACTTCATTTAGATCCTTCACATTCACACTAATGTGAAATTCACATCCGGTATCCAATACCCAAAATGCAGAAATAGTTAAATTGACTTCTATAACATATGTCTTTGAAGCAGAAGTCTCACTTCCCTTCTTGATCTCCTCCATACTTTACACAGTTTCCAATGTCCTGATTGGCCACAGTGGAAACATTTTACTTCCTTAGCTATCCCGCCCTAGGTTTCAAGAATTTCTTCTTTTCCTCGCCTTTTCCAGGTTGGACCATCAATATGGCCTTCCCTTTACCTTTATTAATGTTTTGCTTAGCTGTTCGTAACATGCTTAGGAATTCTGGCAGCGATTTGTCAAATTCATACATGTTATAGTTCATGATGAATTGACTATAGCTGTCCAGCAACGATTGCATAATAAGATCCGTGGTCAACTCTTGGCCTAATGGGAATCAAAGCCTTTCTTGGTTTTCAATGTACCCAATTGTTTTGAGTACATAAGCACCAACAGGGGTTCCCTCTACCATTGATATGGTGGCTTTTGAGACTTCAAAACCGTTCAAGGCTAGCTTGTCCTTGATAAAGTCTCTTTAAGTGTACAATCATATTGTACGTCTCCATGTTCTCATGTTTTTTCAGCATTCATGGTAGTAAGAATAAGGCAAGCTACATCGGGAGCAACATCCAGATGCTTTCTAAAAGCATCCTTGTCAGATTTCGAAGCATTTGCAGCAGGTGTTTCAGGAATAGGCCCTTCCAGGACATATAACCTTTTCTTATGCCTAAGGACAATCCTTAGGTCTCTATACCAGTCTAGAAAGTTATTTCTAGACAGTTTGTCCTTCCTAAGGACTGATCGCAGTAAAAGATTATTTGTTGTGTTCAAAATTATGCACGTAAGTATCATATAGCAAACATATTTAATACGGTCTTTAAATAAATATGTCTCCCACTATTTTGATTCAAAATAAGTACCCTCAATATAAAGAATAAAAAAATCCCATCACTAGATTTTCTATTGGGCTAAGATCCATATTTCACCTTATTTTAAATCAGCTTTGGCTGATCGCTTAAGAAAAGGTTATTTAGGTAGGAACGTGCTTTCCAATTGCATCTCATACAACTCTTGGATTAGTTAGGTGAATAACTCTTATTCTAAATCTTCTTATGAATTAATGCCTAACTTAGTGCCTCTAGGTTCTTCAATCCTATTGAATATACCTAGTTAAGTCAAAACTCAATGGTTGACAATAGATAAATGTACCCTGCTTTGGAAGACCCACATTTATCTCATCGCGCCTCACTAAAATAGATAAATGTACCCTTCTTTGGCAGACCCACATTTAATCGATTCAAGCCTAGACGAATGTCATACATTAGAAGGAAAAACGTGACTTAATATTAGTGACTCTAGGTTTTTCAATCATATTGAATATACCCAATCAAAGACCAATGGTTGACAATCGGATATTACTTTTATCCTATCATGTCTCACTAGGATAGATAAATATACTCTGCTTTGGCAGACCCACACTTAATCGATTCTAGTCTTGACGAGTGACATTCATTGGAAGGCATAAGCATTGAGGGATTTGACCGCTTTATTTTTCCATTCCTTTGTTAAACCATTTAACAAAAACATAATCGCCCCTCACTAAATAGATAAATGTACTCTACTTTGGCAGACCCACACTTAATCCATTCTAGCCTTGACGAGTGTTATTTATTGAAATAAAAACATAACTTATCATTCCCTTCGAGGGATTTTGATCGCTTTAATTTTATTCCTTTGTTAAACCATTTAACAAACATACAAGCATGCATCTCATACAAACACGTGATATGGTTATGGCCTCCTAAAAATCCAATACAAAATTACATCACATATAATCTTGAAGTCTCCATCCACATGTCTCCACATGCTGCTTTGAATCCATGCTCTTTCCGGTTACATTACATAACAATAAGAAACCTTGTTTAACACACGAGGGGATAGAAATGAGGAGAGAATTACAAGAGGAATGCCAAGAGGTAAGGCACGACACGTAGGTCGTATTTAAATTTAAAACAACTAAGGCCATAACCAACCATCATGCATAAATTAGCATCTATTGATTGTAAAACGAGTGATATAATAAGATGTATATATATTAAGCGAGGTTTGATCAACGCATACGAAATAACACACTACGCAAGGTAGCACGGGTCGCCCCTTGCGGGGTGCGGGGCAGCGTCCCGACACAAAAATTAGATTTGATAAACATTCGACCAACCATCAATAAGTGTCTCTCATCAAATGAATACTTCACAAACCGATAAACAAGTGAGTCCCTCATATCATTTGAATACGTTCTTGTCAGCAAATTGATAAGTGGCATGTTTTATCGCAGCCAATATTTGAGTCGAGACAAGGTTTCAACAATTGAACTCTTTGACGCCCAGACATGAACTCTTTCATGTTCCATGGGACCCTCCAACATTAGAACATATAAACATATAATACATCGCACATAAAACAATCAATAAATGATACATCGCTCATAAAACGATCAATAAAGGGAAAAATAAAAGATTCTGAAAGCTGCGCTTCGCTTGCGCTTTACCCCGCTTCACCTGCGCTACAGCATAGGTGAAGCGCAAGTATCGGAATCAAAAGCGTAATTTGCGCTTCGTTTGCGCTGCAGCCTAGCCTACAGCACAGGTCTGCGCTGCAGTGCAAAAACAGCGCTTCGGTTTTTCAGCAGGAAAAACAACAAAAAATCATAATCTTCACAAGATTAAAAGCCTAAAACGTGTTTATCGCAAACCAAAGCTTTGATACCAATTGAAGGGAATCAAGCATGTGGTCAGGGTGCAGCGGAAATAAATGGATTCCCTCCCTTGTTATAAACGTTTTGCGAAAACACGAATCAAGACAAAAAGGTATTGAAACGAAAGGTCGTACCTTATTAGGATTATAAACGAGGCAAGTGGAGCCACGTCTCTATTGGTATCCACGCCAACAGCCGAACTAGGATACCCTCCTCAGTTCTGCTAGTAGCCATAGAAAGTAAGAAGCGATTGCTCATGTGTCTCTGGGGTAGTGCATCTTATGCTCTATTTATAGAGTGGTGGCTGGGGTTTTACCCCCTCACTCACTTAACCCTCACACTTATGGGTCTGGCCCATTATGTAATAATTCTAATTAAATTAAATTAGAATTATTATCCTTTCCTAGTGGCATATTGTATGCGTGTGACCCAATAGGATTTTAATATTTGGTTATAATATTAAAATAAAACCCTTTTATATTTAATATCATAAATAGTGAGCGGTATCTAGCAACACATCACTATCCAAATATTGAGATTATCAATAACTTTGATAAATCCTATTTTATTATATAATTTTATGCTCTATCCCTTTGTCCAAATATCTAATTGAACACAAGGGCATGGATTGTGTCAACCTTGTATAGTTCAATTTATATTTCTTGATCCCCAAGTAGACTGTACAGAAAATAAATATCTCATATTTATTCTCTCGAGCATGGCCATGCATTTGCAGTCTCACTTTATCAAGAGGCCTACATATAACTCTTGTTACATAGGACGGACAAATCCCATCTAGGGCACTCACATTCCTCCACATAATTTATTATATGTCCAAAAATCAACTTTATGATTACCCTATTACAGGTAACATTTGATGATATTCAAAACACATAATTCCTTATGTAGGAATCGTAGTGATTTCACGTCGAAGGACTTCATATAATATTTATCAATTTAAGAAACGTTCATGACACTTATGTAACAACCCATGCAACGTTCTTAATGTTGAGACAAGTTCACCCCCAAGTAGTTTTTAATATGACAAACTGATTAAGTTCAAATAGACATATGAGATGAATCTTGTGTTACTAACTGTGTGTTTAAGTGTGGCGGAGATTCTGTGTATCTAAACAAATGCAGGAATACTTAGATCATAAATAACACAAGTAACAGATGCAAGTTCAGCTTGAGATGCAAAGCCAAGGTCAGACACATAATTAGCATTAAGATGCTAACACAGCTTGAGATGCAAGCCTCTATGTTCAGATGATATTCTAAGGAAAGAAGAGACCCCAACATTAAACTAAAAGAGACTCAAGAATAACTTGAGATGCAAGCTATGAACAGATGCTAG
Organism: Sesbania bispinosa; assembly: GCA_026901365.1. Taxonomy (NCBI): domain Eukaryota; kingdom Viridiplantae; phylum Streptophyta; class Magnoliopsida; order Fabales; family Fabaceae; genus Sesbania; species Sesbania bispinosa. The sequence goes on along the minus strand of QLOH01000263.1, from coordinate 1,298,422 downwards.
TTCAGCTTGAGACGCTGCGTCTCAAGGTCAGACGAAGCAAGAGGGGATCTCATCAGAGATGCAAGTAAATCATAACAGAATCTGGACAGAAGCAAGACTGCACACTCAATGCTAGGAGACAGCAAGTAGAGTCAGCACAAAGTCAAGCAAGGACACAAGGACACTGACACAGTACCTTAGTCTGAAAAGTTGCTGACTGCCTACTGAAAAGACTGCACCTGATGCTATGAGCTCTAACAGATTGCAACGGCCACATAACGGCTAGTTTCTCATCTGATGATATAAAAGAGACAAGAACAAATGCTGAGGAGTGGAGAGACTGCCTACACTTCTGTGAAATCATTCAGCATCTTATCACATCTCAACCAACATCTCAAGTACACACATCAGTTATCTGTGAACAGATTCAGCACATCTTGAGATTTACTATTGTCTCTTTCATCTCTCTTCAGTATATCATTTCAATACTGTAACTTAAGAAGAGAGTTTCCCTAGCTTACCAATTTCCATATCCATACTGTGTATGTTGTAAGCTAGATCCATCATTTTCACCTACTGTAACCTGTCTCATCTAAGATAGGAAGGTTCCTAGTCTTGGAGTGAGGTGTTTGCGTCCTGGAGAGGCTGTAAGAATACTTGTGGCTCAGCTAAGATAGGAGTGCCTAGGCTTAGTGTGAGTGAGACGTCCTGAAGAGGCTGTAAGAATACTTGTATTGACTGGTTTGTCAATAGTGGAAAATCTCACTTGTTGTGAGGACTGGATGTAGCCCAAGGAGTGGGTGAACCAGGATAAGATCTCTGCCTACTGTCTCTTACTCTATCTATTTATTACTTGCTTTGAATTAACCTAAAGCTATCTGTTAACAAGGATAAGTACATTAACAAGCAAGATAAAGAATCTAAGTTGAAGCATAAGAACTAGTACTAAAATTGAATTAACTCTATCCTGTCTTAACAGAGACTCCAAGTTAGCAAACTTGAGAGCACATCTCAACATTCAATTTTAGTGTGGATTTGCAGGAACAGATTTGAAAAGTCTCTATTCAACCCCCCCTTCTAGAGATCTTCAGCCAACTTCAGTTGGTATCAGAGCTCGGCCTCTTGGGGTTGAGCACACCTCTGTGTGAAGAGGATAAAGATCCATGGCTGTCCTAGCACAAGTCTGTTCATTCCTGAAGGAGCTTCAACAAACAGACCTCCTGCCTTTGATGGAACTGATTATTACTACTGGAAAGACAGGATGAGACTGTTCATTGAATCTCAGCATGCTGATCTATGGGAGATCATTGAGGCAGGCCCTTATATGCCATACATCACAGATGAGCTTGGACTCAGGGCAGCCAAACCCAGAGAACAATGGACAGATGCTGAGAAAGCAAGATACGTGCTTAACTCAAGAGCTAAGTACCTGCTCACTTGTGCTCTAAGCAGAAGTGAATATGACAAGGTAGCTGGATGTGTCTCAGCAAAGGAAATATGGGATGCTCTTGAGATTGAACATGAGGGAACAAACCAAGTTAAAGAAGCCAAGATCAACATACTGGTTAGACAGTATGAGCTTTTTAAGATGAATGAAGATGAAGGCATTGAAGACATGGTGAGGAGATTCACTATCATAACAAATGATCTAAAATCTTTAGGAAGAACATACTCAAATCAAGATATGGTAAGAAAGATCCTAAGAAGCTTACCCAAACCTTGGAGACCCAAGGTTACAGCCATTCAGGAAGCTAAAGATTTGAGCATCCTCAGATTGGATGAGCTTCTTGGATCTCTGAAAGTACATGAACAAGAGCTGATGGAAGAGGATCTCATCAGACGACCCAAGAATAGCTCTAAAAGCCTCTTCCAGTAACTCAAAAGGTAAAAAGACAAGCTCATCTCAACAAACCTCTCTCAACTCATCTCATGATTCAGAAACAGAAGATGATGAAGAAGGAGATGATGATAGTGAGATGGATGATGAGCTAGCCTACATCTCAAGGAAGATCAGACGCATGTGGAGAGCTAGAGGGACTGGAAGAAAAAATTTCCCTTCAAGAAGAGGAGAAATAAAATCTGACAAGAAGGGGCAATTCATTTGCTTTGAGTGCAAAAAGCCTGGACATATGAGATCTGAGTGTCCTCAGCTCAGAAGAGAAGTCAAGAAAAGCCCTGGGAAGAAGGCAATGATGGCCACCTGGGATGACACAGATGAAGAAGGAAGTCAAGATGGACAATCAGCCAACCTATGTCTCATGGCTAATGGAGATTCATCAGATGAAGAGGTAACTGAATCTGACTCTGAATACTCTATTGATGAGCTAAGTCTGGCTTTGAAAATATTCTGTATGATTCAAATCTTCTTGCCTCAAAGAGCTCATTACTTAAATCAGATTTAAATACAGCTCTTGAGAAAATCAAATTTCTTGCAAAAAGAGAATGAGGATTTAAATCATAAAACAGTAGCCTCATGTGTGTCTCACATGAGATTGTCTGAACAAGTAAAAGCTAAGACTCAAGCTCTCAATGGGCAGGAATAAAAAATCTAATCAAATGAAAATCAAGCAACTGCAAACTACAAAATAGAATTCTCATAAATGATCTGGCTAAGTTTATAAATGGAACAAAAACCTTGAGAGACTCATTGGATCTCGAAAGGGTATTTTTGATAAAGCTGGACTTGGTTATGAGAGATCTTCAAATGAAGTTTGGTACAAAGATTTTTTCATTCCTGCAAGAAAAAAGAAAAAGGAAAGATGCTCTTGTTGTAGTAAATATGGTCATAAAGCCACAGATTGTTACTTGAGACAAGTAGCATCTAAAGAAAGGCAACTAACCATGAAGGACCCAGATATAAGTGGGTACCTAAAGATAAATCCCTTGTTTTGAACAGATGTGCCTGGCAGCAGCAAAATCCAAGAAAGAATGGGTGGCTGGACAGCGGATGCTCAAGGCACATGACTGGGGACAAAAGCAAATTCCTGTCACTTGAAGAAAAGGCCACTGGAGTTGTCTCTTTGGAGACAACAGTAAAGCCCTGATCAAGGGTATAGGTAAAATTGGTAAGACTAACTCAGCTCAAATTGAGAATGTCTACTTTGTTGAAGGATTGAAACATAATTTGTTGAGTATCAGCAAGCTATGTGATAATGGTTATCATGTTAATTTCCAACCTACTTTCTGTGAGATCATAGACTCCAAAACTAGAAAAATAATTTTCTCTGGAACAAGAAAGAAAATCTTTACTCAATCTCACTAGAGAGTCTATCAGATCTCACCTGCCTCATGTCCTCATATCATGAGAGATGGCTCTGGCACAAAAGAGTTGGACACATTAACATGAGAACCATGAATCAGCTTGCTAGTCAGTCTCTTGTCAAAGGATTACCCAAGGTTAAATTTGACAAAGACATGAAGTGTGACTCTTGCAATCAAAGCAAGCACAACAAATCAAGTTTCAAACCTAAGAACTGTGTCTCAACCACCAGACCACTTGAGATCCTTCACATTGACCAATTTGGACCAACTAAGACAAGCAAGTCTCAGTGGTAAAAAGTATGGTTTTTGTCATTGTGGATGATTTCTCAAGATACACCTAGGTTCTATTCCTATCTCAGAAAGATGAATCATATGACTCCTTCAAAACTTTTTGTAAAAAGATTCAGTCTGAGAAAGGATATGGAATTGGATCTGTTAGGAGTGACCATGGAGGAGAATTTGAAAATTCCAAGTTTAGAAGTTCTTTGATAAAAATGGCATCTCTCACAACTTCTCTTATCCAAGGACTCCTCAACAGAATGGTGTAGTTGAGAGAAAAAACCATAACACTTCAAGAAATGGCTAGAACTTTGTTATGTGACTCTGGAATTGAAATGTACTTCTGGGCAGTAGTTGTCAATACTTCATGTTACATTTTGAACAGAGTCACTATAAGAAAGATCTTGAATAAGAAACCATATGAGTTGTGGAAAGGTAGAAAGCCTTCAATTTCATACTTTCATATTTTGGATGTGACTGCTATATTTTAAATACTAAAGATCAGTTAGGAAAATTTGACACCAAATCTGATAAAGGAATTTTCCTAGGATATTCACTAACATCTAAAGCTTATAGAGTATATAATCTAAGAACCAAAACTACTGAAGAATCTATGCATGTAGTTTTCAATGAAGTTCAGGGAAACTCTCAGAAAGAAGTTGATAAAGAAATAGAAGAGCTAATGAAAGATCTAAAAGTCTCAACTCAAGAAGCTGAAGAGAGACTTTCACCATAACAGAAGATGGTAAGATCATCCCAGTCTGAACAAAGAAGAGAAGTTCAGCCAGAAGAAACATCTTATAGAAGCAACCAATCTGAAACATCTCATATTTTTCAAGAAGAAGATAAATCAGATGATCCAACCAGAGCTCTAGAAACAAGACCAGAAAATATTGAGATACAAAATGAGCATGCATCTCAACTACCCAGAAACTGGAGACTTGTAAGGTCTCATCCAAGAGATCAAATAATTGGAGAGACTTCAGACAGAGTCAGAACCAGATCTTCTTTCAGAGACACTAAAAATTTGATGGTCCTTCTATCTAAAGTAGAGCCAAAGGATATACATGAAGCCTTAAATGATGAATCATGGATTAAGGCCATGGAAGAAGAACTAAATCAATTTTAGAAAAGCCAAGTCTGGAACCTGGTTCCCCCACCATCTCATCAACCATAATTGGAACCAGATGGGTCTTCAGAAATAAGCTGAATGAAAAAGGTCAAGTCATGAGGAACAAAGCTAGACTGGTGGCACAAGGGTTTAATCAGCAAGAAGGAATAGATTATGATGAGACCTTTGCACCTGTAGCTAGACTTGAAGCCATTAGGATCCTATTAGCTTTTGCTGGCATTCAAGGACTTCAAACTATACCAGATGGATGTAAAAAGTGCCTTCTTAATGGAATCATAGAAGAAGAAGTCTATGTAAGACAACCCCCTGGATTTGAAGATTCTGATCATCCTGAATATGTGCTCAGACTATCCAAAGCTTTGTATGGTCTCAAGCAAGCTCCAAGAGCTTGGTATGACAGGTTAAGTTCTTTTCTAATTAAAAATGGCTTCATCAGAGGTAAAATTGACACTACACTTTTCAAAAAGGAAGTTAGTCAAGACTTATTAATTGTTCAAATCTATGTTGATGACATTATCTTTGGTTCAACTAATGAGTCCTTGTGTCAAGAATTCTCAAGTCTCATGCAGGGAGAATTTGAGATGAGTATGATGGGTGAGCTGAGATTCTTCTTGGGACTTCAAATCACACAATTGTCTAATGGAATCTTCATCAGTCAAGAAAAATATACAAGAGATCTGCTTAGCAAATTCAAAATGAGTGAGGCTAGACCAATGAAAACACCTATGCACCCCTCAACTCAGATTGATCAAGATGAAGCTGGAAAACCTGTTTCAGACAAGCTTTACAGAGGTATGATTGGCCTCTCTTATGTACTTAACAGCCAGCAGACCAGATATTCAGTTTGCTGTAGGAATCTGTGCAAGGTACCAATCCAATCCTAAAGAATCTCATCTCACTGCTATAAAAAAGAATATTTAGATATCTAATTGGAACTGCTAATCTTGGCCTATGGTATGAGAAGGAAAGAGTTTTGATCTCATAGGATATAGTGATGCTGATTTTGCTGGTGACAAGATAGATAGAAAGAGCACCAGTGGGTCTTGTCAATTCCTAGGGAAGTGCCTTATCTCCTGGTCATGCAAGAAGCAAAATACAATTGCCTTATCCACTACAAAGGCTGAGTATGTCTCAGCTGCTGCTTGCTGCACTCAAGTCCTATGGATCAAATCTCAACTACAAGACTATGCAGTGAGGTATTCCAAGATCCTTATTTACTGTGACAACACTAGTGCCATAAACCTTGCAAAGAATCCTGTGCATCATTCTAGGTCCAAACACATTGACATGAAACATCACTTTATAAGAGATCATGGGCAAAAAGGAAGCATTGAGTTAATTTTTGTAGATACCAAGAGACTGGCTGACATCTTTACAAAACCCTTGGTGAAAGAAAGATTCATTGAAAATTTAAATTTGTTAAATGTGTGCTGTCTTGATTAAAAACAATGAATTTAATTTAGCCCAGCACTGGATTTTATGCTGAGAGTCTCACTAGAGATGAGACTCAAGTGTCATCTGTGAAGAGACAAGGTCTTAGACGAGTCTGCTATCAGACGCGTCTCATGACTCATCTCAACTAACGTCTCATGAATTTACAGAGACGTTACAGTGTGCTGTTAAAAATTTAGAGTCGTTACCCAATGGTTAGTAACTGCCCACTGCTTGGCAAACTAGCCATTAGACTATAAAAAGGAGTGTCAACCACTCTCAACTGCCATAATAACTCCCCACTATGCGCGGTTACTACGTCTCTCCCTTTCTCTGTCTCTAGACTATTTAAGTCTCTTCTCACATTTCATTCTCACTTTCCTCTCTCTCTCAAATGCGTATCAAGTTCACTACGCTAAAACTCCCTTACTCTGATAAATCATCATCTTCCTCCTCTCCTGACAAGATGTCTTCTGAAGAAGGATCTAAATCTCAAAGCATTCACTCTAGCCAAGAAACCCTAACCCGTTCTCCATCTCCACAACCAAGCACTGAAATAGAGCCCTCTCAATCCACTCAACCTACTCAACCTTCTCCATCTTCAAAATCCACATCGTCCAAAAAGAGCACCCCTGTACCTCCTAGAATGAAATCCCAGAGAATTGCCTCGCAAGTCACCCAGACTTCAGCTCCTAGATCCCCTATTTATATAGACCTCACACAACCTGGATCTTCAAAGAAAGGAAAAGACAAGGCTATTGAAGGAAAAAAGATCTCTTTCCAGTCTGACCTATTCTCAAGTCCGGAGATAGAAGAAAAAATCACTAAGAGATTTTCTGAAAAGAAAATCATAGTAGGAAGAGTCATCTCCTCCCAAGAACTGAGAGATGAAGGATGGGACATGAGTTCCTATTTGAAGAAACAAGGATGGCTGGACTATCTGACCATGATAGACATTGTCTTCTCAAAGATGACTAGAGCTTTCTACGCAGCATGCTACAAGGCAAAGGGTTCCTCACAAGAACAGCCCCACATCATCTCTGACATCAAGGGAATTCATATAGAATTGACAGAGGAGACACTGGGGACTATCATCCAAGCACCTGTAACTGGAAACAGGTTGTACAATGAGGAGCATTGGTGGAATAATGTTGGAATCCCCTCTGCCAATGTGGGCACATCTCTCTTCAAGGGTGGTCTCATTACAGATGATGCCTCATCTCTCAACCCATTTGGAAAATTTTTGTTTAATTTGGTGGTCAAATGCATCATGCCAAGGGCTGGAACATTCAACAAGGTTTATCACCAAGACCTGATGGTGATGTATCACCTGAAGCATGGCATTCCCCTGAATCTTCCATTCCTGATTCTTAGACATATGGAGCATGCTTTTCACAACTCCAAAATCAATGCCTCTCTTCCATTTGGAATGCTCATTACCAGAATCATGAGGCACTTCAAAGTTGATCTCAGTAGCTGTGACAAGTCTGAAGAGAGACCAGGTTATGTTGGGAAAACAAACCTGAAATCTCTTGGCTTGGATGGTAAGACTATACCTCCTCCTACTTTTCCTTTATCTGATTCATCTTCTACTGTACCTACCACGACACAGGCTTCCCCATCATCCAAACTGTCATAGGCCAAAAGGAAAAAGAAGAAGAAAATCTCCAAGGAAGCTACTAAGGGATCTCAAGAAGGTTCAGAGATCCCTGTTAAAGAGAAGAAAAGAAAAGCACAGCCATCTGCTTCCACAGAAACTGAGCAAAAGAAAAAGAAGAAAAAGAAGTCAAAGCTTGAGTCTACCAATCAATCTGAGCCTGCACCTGCAGAAGATGCACCACATCTTCAGCAAGACGTTGAACAAGAAATAGTCAACAATGAAGAGGAAGTGGTCAAAACTCCAGAGGAAGTAGCTAGAACTGAAGAAGAAATGCCTATGACTGAAGAAGAGGAACCAGTAGCTGAGCAAGTTCACCAGTCACCCCAGCAAGTTCTCCAGTCACCCCATCAATCTCCACTACATGAGGTATCTCCATCAAACGTCTCTCCCCTGGGAAAGATTACTGCTGAGACTTTGGTGAATCTAGAAAAGGAAACAGCTCCTCCCAGTCATGAGACTCTTCAAGAGCAACAAACTGCAGAGATTGAGCTTGGTGAAATTCAGGCCTCTCAACAAGCTACACCAGTAAGGACTGAACCAACTCATTCTTTCCAAACCTCATTTCCCACTCCTGGCAAATTCTTTGTTGAAACTATCTTGCTCAACTCACGACAACCTAAATATGATCAATCTGCACCATCTGCCGCAAGACCCAAACCGGATGATCCACCATCATCTGAACCATCCATCCCAACACACCTCTCCAATTCCATCAACACTTTTCTGAACCAACTCCATGAGGAACAACAACAATATCAGCAAGATCTCAATACCAGACTTGAGCAAAACCAGAAGAAGATCTTGAAGAAGCTAAAGCACCACAAGAAGAGGCAAGATGCTTTGTTTGCTGCATTTGACACTGTTCTTCAAGCTATGCATGCAACAAATGAGTTTCACAAGAAGATGAATCTTCATCTTTCCAATCTGCCTCCATTGCCTGAATTCCCACAGACTGTGCTGCGACCATCTGGCCCTGGCTCTGACTCATCCTCTTCCCACTCATCCTAGCTTGGCTAGTTTCCCTTATTTGATAATGTCAAAAGGGGGAGAGTAGGTTAGATATATCTAATGAGAGTCTTAGTTAGGATTTATTTCAGCTTAATGTTTGTGAGGATTTGATCTGCTTGATAGCTAGAGATGTAGTTAGCATCTTTTCAGCTTTTTGATAAGATGCAGTGGCATCTTTTGTTTTGTAATCCTCTTATATTTTGATTAAATGAAAATGACTCTCTGAATGATTGCAGTATATTTCTGTGTGACTTTCTTAACTCTTGTTCAACATCTCATATCAATACTAAAGTTTAAAACAAAAAACTGTTCTATAGCTCAGGGGAAGTTTTCCTCTATAATTAATTTTGTTTTAAGAGAGATTGCACATCTCAGGGGGAGTTAAGAATATATATGAATCATCCTATTCTAATCTCATCAGATATTTTAACTTACAGTTTTCCATAATCAAAAAAGGGGGGAGATTGTTGAGACAAGTTCACCCCCAAGTGGTTTTTAATATGACAAACTGATTAAGTTCAAATATACATATGAGATGCATCTTGTGTTACTAACTGTGTGTTTAAGTGTGGCAGAGATTCTGTGTATCTAAACAAATGCAGGAATACTTAGATCATAAATAACATAAGTAACAGATGCAAGTTCAGCTCGAAAAGCAAGCTAAGAACATATGCAAGCTCAGCTTGAGAGGCAAAGCCAAGGTCAGACACATAATCAGCATTAAGATGCTAACACAGCTTGAGATGCAAGCCTCTATGTTCAGATGATATTCTAAGGAAAGAAGAGACCCCAGCATTAAACTAAAAGAGACTCGAGAACAACTTGAGATGTAAGCTATGAATAGATGCTAGTTCAGCTTGAGATGCAAGGTCAGCTTGAGACGCTGTCTCAAGGTCAGACGAAGCAAGAGGGGATCTCATCAGAGATGCAAGTAAATCATAACAGAATCTGGACAGAAGCAAGACTGCACACTCAATGCTAGGAGACAGCAAGTAGAGTCAGCACAAAGTCAAGCAAGGACAGAAGGACACTGACACAGTACCTTAGTCTGAAAAGTTGCTGACTGCCTACTGAAAAGACTGCACCTGATGCTATGAGCTCTAACAGATTGCAACGACCACATAACGGCTAGTTTCTCATCTGATGATATAAAAGAGACAAGAACAAATGCTGAGGAGTGAGAGAGACTGCCTACACTTCTATGAAATCATTCAGCATCTTATCACATCTCAACCAACATCTCAAGTACACACATCAGTTATCTGTGAACAGATTCAACACATCTTGAGATTTACTATTGTCTCTTTCATCTCTCTTCAGTATATTATTTCAATACTGTAACTTCAGAAGAGAGTTTCCCTAGCTCACCAATTTCCATATCCATACTGTGTATGATGTAAGCTAGATCCATCATTTTCACCTACTGTAACCTGTCTCATCTAAGATAGGAAGGTTCCTAGTCTTGGAGTGAGGTGTTTGCGTCCTGGAGAGGCTGTAAGAATACTTGTGGCTATGCTAAGATAGGAGTGCCTAGGCTTAGTGTGAGTGAGACGTCCTGAAGAGGCTGTAAGAATACTTGTATTGACTGGTTTGTCAATAGTGGAAAATCTCACTTGTTGTGAGGACTGGATGTAGCCCAAGGAGTGGGTGAACCAGGATAAGATCTCTGCCTACTGTCTCTTACTCTATCTATTTATTACTTGCCTTGAATTAACCTAAAGCTATCTGTTAACTACAAGGATAAGTACATTAACAAGCAAGATAAAGAATCTAAGTTGAAGCATAAGAACTAGTACTAAAATTGAATTAACTCTATCCTGTCTTAACAGAGACTCCAAGTTAGCAAACTTGAGAGCACATCTCAACATTCAATTTTAGTGTGGATTTGCAGGAACAGATTTGAAAAGTCTCTATTCAAACCCCCCTTCTAGAGATCTTCAGCCAACTTCACTTAAGGTGGTCTGTCCAGTACACCATTATTCTTAATGTGTACCTATGTGAGCACATGATATCTCATATCCATGATCCGTGAGATGTTATCATCAATGAACTCACATACTAATCTAAATGCATCTTTTTCCCAAGATGATAATTGACTAGGGACTATTTAAGAATAGTTCTTCATAAGCTCTCACTATCAAGTCATCTACTTGATTCCTTATGAAGTTTAAGCTTACTATTTTAAGGACAATAATTATATTCTAAAAGAATAAGTTTACCTTTATAAAATAACATGATACAAGTGATGGATATTCATAAATGTATGAGTCTCTAATGCATATTCCTCACACATTGGTATTGGTTCAGTAGGTATATCCCCCCTATCTATCATTCAAAATGTTCTTCTTGTTGAAGGTCTTCAACATACCCTGCTGAGCATAAGTCAATTATGTGATAGTGTATATGTTGTATCCTTCACCAGGGATGGGTGTGTAGTCAAAGATGCATCTAATCAAGTCATTTTTATTGCCAAGAGACACAACAATGTGTACAAAATAGATTTTGAGGAACATGCATATCACAATGTGACTTGTCTTCTTTCTGTTAAAGATGAAAAACAGATTTGGCATCAAAAACTTGGGCATGCCAGCTTGAGATTAATCTCAAAGTTAACAAAACACAACCTTGTAAAAGGACTGTCCAAGCTCTCTTTCAAATCTGACATTTTATGTGAAAATTGACTTAAAGGTAAACAAATAAGAAGCTCTTTTAAGAGTAAAAATATTATGTCTACCTCAAGACCTTTAGAACTACTTCACATTGATTTGTTTGGTCCTACAAGAATTGAAAGCTTGGCTGGTAAGAAATATGGCTTAGTCATTGTAGATGACTACTTTAGATTTACATGGGTGATATTCCTTAAAAGCAAGGATGAGACTTTTGAGAATTTCACAAAATTCTGTAAGAAAGTGCAAAATGAAAAAGGATTTTGCATATCTGCAATCAGAAGTGACAATGGTGGTGAGTTTGAAAACTCAAGCTTCAACATGTTATGTGATGAGAATTGAATCTCACACAATTTCTCTATGGCAAGAACACCTCAACAAAATGGGGTTATTGAGAGAAAGAACAGAAGCTTGTAGGAGATGGGTAGAACCATGCTCATTTCAAGCAACCTACCAAGATCATTCTGGGCAGAGGCTGTTCACACAGCTTGCTACATTCAAAATAGAATTTTGGTAAGACCAATTCTCAAAAGAACTCCCTATGAATTGTGGAGAGGAAGAAAACCCAACAATTCTTATTTTCATATCTTTGGTTGTGAGTGTTTCATACTTAACACCAAAGATGACCTTGGTAAATTTGATTCTAAACCTGACAAGGGATTCTTTATTAGTTATTCAGAAACATCCAAGGCTTATAGAGTTTATAACTCTAGAACCTTGATAGTAGAAGAATTTATTCATGTTAGGTCTAATGATGCTAAAGAGACTGATAGGGAACTATCAGATCTAGAAGATGATTTTGCAGGAATGTAGCTGAATCCTACTTCAGAGACTACACAGGTAAAAAATGAAGTACCTGCTGAACAGCTTCCTGGTCAACCTGCTAAAGCTGATCCTCTTCATAGAGTTAATGTTGAGTCTCAAAATGAGCATGTATTTCCTCGCAGGCATGAGTGGATAAAAATACTCAATTGATTGAATCACTGGGAATAGGGTTCAATATATTGATAGCTTTAAAACAACTTTTCTTAATGCTAGGCAATTTGTTAAATATCCGAGGGATCAGTGTTGATGAGATTGTTCTAACAATTTAATATTTGAGGAATCAATATGAATGAAAATTATTTGTGCTTCAGTATTGATAATTGAAAATTCCTATATGATAGCACTCTACTAGAAGCTTGGACCTGCAAGACCTACACTGGAGGATATGCACCAACTTCAAGCCTGAGCTTCAAGCAAGGAAGAGTTGGAGAAATTAGTGTCCTACAAATAAAGGTCACTACCCTACAAAATAAGGGTCACTACCCTACAGAAGGACACTGATGGGTTTCTGGAAAGGGAACCACAAATCCAGCAGTATAATAGTAAGAAGAGTATCGTAACCACAGGGAACGGTTAATTTATGTAGATTGCGATCTATTTGTCATGGGAAAAACACAGTTTAGAGAGTATTATTGCGGAATTGTAAATAGAAAGTAAATATCAATTGGAATTAGAAAGGAAGAATTAGAGACACTTTACTTGGATTAGGATTGGACTTCATATCATCTCACCCCTTGTGCATGTAAAAACTATCTATTATTTTAGGTTTACTCTATAATATCCTAGAAAAACTTTATTGCTAAGACCCCGAGTTACCAACGACCTCATACAATCAAAGATAATCCATGCGGGCTCTCCCAAGCGACAAACTTTATTTTGCTCTTTTTTAGTCAGTTTGTGAAGGAACTTAGTTGATAAACGAGGTCAACTCTGTAGACTCACCTTCGCTCAAGTACTGTCACTACCCTCACTCATTAGGATACGCCTATGTTTGAATCTTGGATTCACAATCAACTAACTCCTTTGCTATCGATATACAGGCCTAATCCTGTGAACGCCCTTCGCTAGAGTACTGTCACTACCCATCGCTCATTAGCAATAATCAATAATATTCACAATCCTAAGGTTGCTACCCTAAAGTTCAAATCATAGAGTAAATGAAAGATTTCAATTGGTAAAAACTAAACATAACTGAAAGTTTCAAAATTGATGGAAGTTTGTGAGTGGAAAGAGTGAAAAGAAGAGCTTAGGAAGTAGTACATGAGAAAATAAAAGTTTTTTTTTAAATTTCGTATGTATCCTGCGCTACAGCGCAGGTTGGAGCGCAGAAAACAGAATGCAATTTGCAATTTCCAGTCACGTTTTCAGCTACTTCCTATTTTTTAAAAAATTTTATTTTCCACAAACTTATTCCAATAAATTTTGAAAATTTCCTAAATCCTAAAATTTGAAAAAATCCTAATTAACAAACAAGAAAATAAAACAAAATTGAAAATAATTAAAAACTTTAAAAATCTCTGGGTTGCCTCCCAGAAAGCGCTTGTTTAACGTCTGATAGCTCGACGCCTGCTCTCTTAAGGTGGATGAAACTGAAATATTTTGGTGAGCCTGTGAGCTACACCCTTCCTTTTTTGGCCTGTATACCTCCCCAAAATCTTGCCTTGGAGCAATCTGTCCTTTTCTTTACTTTCTTGCTTTGATGTGCATTAATCTTCTTCTCCTGAAGCTTGAATGATTCACAAATGAATTCTCTCAATTCCTTTGCTTTGGGGGGTTCTTTGACATGAAACACACCTGACCACTTGATCTTCAATCTGGCTCTAGGCTCTGAATTTAAGTCTAGCTTGATTTTTCTTCTCTTTGCCATGTTCTGGTCAGTGTGATCGCAGGCCTTTCTTTTATGAGGTCTGGAAGGTTGATCGCTTGCACCATGCCTTTCTTGATCTTCCTTTAGAGGGATGGTTGGATAAGGCAAGGTCTCTGTTCTTGAAATCATTTCCCTTCCTTCCTCAAGCTTTGATTCACCATTTCTCTGTTCACCATCATATGTTGTATTCTCTACCTCTCTTTCACAGTCAGTCTCTTCTTCAAGCACCATCTTTTTTGTTTCCTCCTCTCCTTTTTCTTCTTCTTCTTCTTCTGCTGCACCTTCATCTTCTTCCTTTTCTTTTTCAGCTCCTATTTCTTGTGTTTCTTCAGATTCATCTTCTTTTTCTTCTTCTTCATCAGCCAGACTGTCATTGATTTCCTCCCCTATCAATTTAACAATTATGGTGGGACAAAATTCTACGGGGTTGGGTTGAGCGTTTGCTGAGCTCTGCTCTAACTGTTGTATGACTCTTGTTTCTTTTAATTGCATCAACAAGATGTCAGTGTTTCTTCTTGCTTCTTCTCTTTCCTTCTGAAGTCTTGACTCCCTTTGTTCTGCTAGTCGTGCTATCAAAGCATCATTTTTTCTTCTTGCTTCTTCTCTCTCCCTTCTGAAATTGTATATTGCCTTGATGAATTTCTTCAATACTCTTGCAAAGTCTGGACTCCCTTTGTTCTGCCATCTGTTTTAACAAAGTGTCAGTGCTTCGTCTTCTCTCTTCGCTATCTTTCTGGAATTGTATATTGCTTTGATTGAATTCTTCCAAAAACTCATAAAATTGGGAGTCCCTTTGTTGATAAGAAAAGTAACTTTGCTGCTGCTGAAAAGAAGGTTGCATGTGGAGTGAAACATCACCTTGGTGCCATCTAACATTCTGATTCATGTAACTTCCCCAATCCTGTGAAAAATTGTTAGAATAATTGTTATAATTAGAGAAGTTACCTTGAATCGGTGCATGAGAGGAGTAACTTGGTTCTTGCCACCTAACATAATCTCCAAGGGTTCTCCTTGGTTGATTTTGCCATTCATAAGCCATGTGACATTTACTTCACTTGAGGTGGTTGAATAGAGAGTGTTGAGATTGTCTCCTTGAAATTTGTCCCCTCTTCTTCTTGGGTGATTAGAGAGTGTTGAAATTGTCTCCTTGAGCTCTGCCCCTTTTTCTGTTACCTGTTTTCTCAAGAGAAATAAGATGCTCAACAAAGAGAAAAACAAAATAACAAAAAATAATATTTTTTTTATTAATTAATAATAATAAATATTTTTTTAAGAAATTAATTAAAATAAAATAATTAAAAATAAAATATTTTTGTTTTCTTCTCGACCTCTCCCTTGTCTCCTTTCCTTGTTTCTACTTTTGTTCTTCCTTGATGTCCTTCCTATTTCTGCTTCAAGTTGTAATTGATTGGGGGACACCTCGCCTCTCAAAAACATAAACAAGAAACTTGAAAAAGGTAAGTGTGGAAGAAAAATTTATAATAATAGACAGACTATAAATTTCCTAAAATAATAAGAATAAATAAAAGAAATCGTAAGATAGATATCCTTGATAACTAGACTGCCAACATCTATACAAATTGGAACGGTTCCCTGACAACGGCGCCAAAAATACTTGATGGGTTTCTGGCAAACGAACCACAAATCCAGCAGTATAATAGTAAGAAGAGTATCGTATCCACAGGGAACAGTTAATTTATGTAGGTTGTGATCTATTTATCAAGGGAAAAACACAGTTTAGAGAGTATTGTTGCGGAATTGTAAATAGAAAGTAAATATCAATTGGAATTAGAAAGGAAGAGTTAGAGACACTTTACTTGGATTAAGATTGGACTTCATATCATCTCACCCCTTGTGCATGTAAAAACTATCTATTATTTTAGGTTTACTCTATAATATCCTAGACAAACTTTATTGCTAAGACCCCGAGTTACTAGCGACCTCACACACTCAAAGATAATCCATGCGGGCTCTCCCAAGCGACAGACTTACCCTTGGCTTATTTTGCTCTTTTTTAGTCAGTTTGTGAAGGAACTTAGTTGATAAACGAGGTCAACTTTGTAGACTCACCTTCGCTCAAGTACTGTCACTACCCTCACTCATTAGGATACGCATATGTTCGAATCCTGGATTGACAATCAAATAACTCCTTTGCTATCGATATACAGGCCTAATCCTGTGAACGCCATTCGCTAGAGTACTGTCACTACCCATCGCTCATTAGTAACGCTCATGTGTCGGTTTTCTGATATCGAGTCCTCCTATTCAATCAGAGAGTGAGTTTCTTTGGAAGCTACTTCCCATCTCTCAGTCCTAATCAAAACTAACCTAGTTAGTTGAGACTAGCCTATAACTCCAGACGCAAGCGTGGGAATTAGGGATTAAGTACAGAATAAGATTACCAATATTATAGACAGAGAGCACAAAAATAATAATATAGAGTTTACATACACTTGGGGATAGAATCAATTACATCCAATCCTAATGGAGAGTTAACTACACGAGGTAGCCATACAAACCACCGAAGATGTTGTCACCATCTTCAATCCTTGTGAAGCGCTCCTCCTCTCCTACTCTAAACTTAGCTTTGGTACATTATCACTGAAATTTAGACTGGATTACAATGATCGTGCACACTGGAATTGGTGCAAGAGGTTCCTATTTATAGACTAAGGAAAGACAACGCAAAATTGGGGAGAAATCTATCTAAAAATGGCAACAGGGAACTGTGAAGTCTATAAATCAGTTTAAGTATTTAAACATGATTATAAGACTTAGCATCCCTAAGTTTTAATGATTAACAAATAAAATTATATTAAGGACAAATGAGTTATATAAGAATTTTATAAGATTATGTAAACAGATTCTACTGAGAAAGGTATTGGTTTGTTGATTGTGTTTCAGGTCAGAATAATTATCTGAAGAAGAGTAGAAGATCGAATCAAAAGGACAAAGTGCAGAATCCTAAGAAGAGGAATCTATAACCAAGTTGAAGACTTTAAGACTATATGAAGAATCGAAGATTATTTGAAGATTTGAAGAATTAAAGACTCGAAGAAGTGAAGACTCAAAGATGCACCTATCTGAAGTACAGCTATCATCTGAAGAAATAAAGACAATATGAAGCAGTCTATGTATCTGAAGATTGAACGTGTCAGAATCAAGAAATGATCTCTTGGGGACGTTGCAAAGTGTAAAGCACACTTCATCAAATGGAGTACACTCATTTCAACAGATAAAGCTAGACATTCTTTTCTACCTCGATCAAAGTCTTACACAAATAAGGAAATATAGCAAAGACTTTCTGCAACGCCTGCTGCACCTGCAACAAAAGGACTTGTGTGCGCAGACCTACTGCATCTACACCTGCTGCTGTCCATAATGTATTAGGAAACTGAACAAAAGCAAGCAAGAAAGATGGTTGAATAAAGTACATACAACTCAACATCTTTATTTATCTAAATCTCAGAAGAAGAAGATACAAAGAAGAATGAAGCTACAATCTTCTTATCATAAGGAAGAAGCCTTATGAATTTTCAACCAGTCTGAAGTGTTG
This sequence comes from Sesbania bispinosa, assembly GCA_026901365.1. Taxonomy (NCBI): domain Eukaryota; kingdom Viridiplantae; phylum Streptophyta; class Magnoliopsida; order Fabales; family Fabaceae; genus Sesbania; species Sesbania bispinosa. The sequence goes on along the minus strand of QLOH01000263.1, from coordinate 1,280,758 downwards.
AAGTCATATGAAGTGCGCAACCTGTCTCAAGGATTGAAGTTGTCTGAAGGACGCAACCCGTCTGAAGTATTGAAGCTGTCTGAAGCATCAACCCGTCTGAAGTGGTGAAGCTGTCTGATGTTTCAATCTGTCTAAAGTCTCAATCCGTCTAAAGCATTGAAGCCTTCTGAAATCCGAAGTACCACTACTTGCTGAAGAGTACAAAGACCTTTTTCTCTCTGAAGATTGCTGAGAAAAGTCATTCTCTGCTACACGTCTCCTTCTCAAGCATATTTATGGAAATGAAAACAGAGACCTTTCCTGGTGCTTTTGAATTTCATACACCACTGAGGAAATCTTTGCAACGCAGCATTCGCAGCAACAACGGTGGCAGCTTTATAGCAGCACCTACATTGTACTATGTCAGACATGTCAGAGCCCTCAGAAGCGTGTCTCACAATGGATTAAAGAGGATTCAATGCTATCTCTAAATGGTAGTATTTCAACGGATATTTCCTCATTTATACAATCCAAAAGAAAGCAGAAGAAAGCTGAAGGAGAAAGCAAAAGCAGAAGAAATTCAAGAGAGAGACTATGCAAAACAATATCAAAATATCTCTCATAAAGAAGCACAAAAACAAGTGTCAGAACGGGATCGTCTGTACACCTATTCGCTTAAGGAGAAGCAACCGTTTGAGAAGCTATTACACAATGGCTATATGAGCCACATCATCATCAGCTCAACGGTATTATGAATCATCTTCAACGGCTATATTCAAGCAGAACATATAAATAGCCTCAAGATTGAATTTGAAGATGTTGGTCGGTCCAACCAGTTGTTGTTGTTGTTAACACAACCAAGTTGGCATGATTTCCCAATCAGTTGTGGGAGTTAGATTAACTGCCCAACCAAATAGAGTTAACTAGGCTGAGTGCCAAATAGTTAACAAGGGTTGACCTTAGCTAAGGTGGATTGCCAATATGTTAACAAGGATTGTTCAGAGAGGATCAATTCGATCAGAGTGGATCAAGTTGGTCTCTGTTGAATCAATCAGGCTACTGACTAGCTGGTCAGTTAGTCATGTTGTTCAGTTGATCTGTTTGATCAATTAAGTTGGTTGTTGGTCTGAAGACAACCATGCTGAGCAAATGACTATCAAACTAGGTACGGTTTGAAGCTTTGAAGATACCTTGGTATTCCAATGATACGGGTGAGAATGTAACCCATGGAAACCAATGGTTAGAGGATAAGGATGGAGCTTAATTTCATATCTTAGTTAGCCTACTCTCAGAGGATGTATTCCTCATAGAAAAGACAGGGATTGTATTTAATTCAAACACTTGTATCACTTTCTATCCTTGTATTTAGTTTGTAATGACTGTATCCTGAGTATGTACTCAGTAATCTCTATGTACAAGAAGAATCTGAGTTGAGAGGTTCTAGCGAACATCTAACTTAGATTGAGTAGTAATACTCTACACTTGAATAAGTGTCTGAGAGCCTGGAGAGGCTTGGTGAAAGAAAGTACACTTGGTCTAGAGCTTGGAGAGGCTCGGTAGAAAAGACTACTGCATGGGTTGCCTGGAGAGGTAGTTGAAAACAAAGAAATACTCGGTTGGTCTGGAGAGGCTGTGAAGAATACTCGATAGACCATGTGTGCCAAAGAATACTCGGTTGGTCTAGAGAGGCCGTGAAGAATACTCGGTTGGCCTGAAGAGGCTGTGAAGAATACTTGTATCTGTGGTTTCAGAAAGTGAAAATCCAGTGGTGGTTTGCCACTGGGACTGGATGTAACTCACGGTGATGTGGGTGAACCAGGATAAATTTTGTACCTAAGTTTCCTTTCCCTTAATCTCTTTTATTTTCAGTTCTGCATTTACTTTGGGGATTGAAAAGTATTTTCATAATCACCATAACATAACAATTTCAATCAAACAAGTTTTCAAAGATAATTAAAAATCAAATCTCTCCCATATCGTTTGAGCTATTACAGAGAATATATCTTGAAGAAGTTCTGAAATAGGTGTCTAAAGTGAGTCTCTAAAGAACTCAGTTCAGAACCAGAATCAAACTTCAGACGATCTTCAGTCTGCTGAAGTATTTTAGAAACCATTCTAAAAGATACTCCTTGTAATAATCTTCAGAAGATACTTTGAGAAACTTTCATTTAAAACAATCTTAAGACCTTTTTGAAAGATTATCAATCTCATCATTATTATTTTCCGCATGTTTCAATTAAACTCTGATCTTAAGATTGGTCTTTGAACGTTGTTCTTTTTAAATGATATATTAAATCAAAGATTTCCAAAATTATTCAATAAAGTTTTGAAACACTATTCAACCCCCCTTATAGTGTTTCCTGTGGTTCTAACAATTGGTATCAGAGCTGACCTTCGGGTTGAGCATCTAACAAATGCAGAAGGAGTAGATCCTCAGAAGATGGAAATCTCACCAAGCTGAAGCAACTCTGAAGAATGATAATGAGAATAGGAAAATCATTTTCCAAAACTCATTATTCATAGAACTAAAGCACAGGACGTAACTGGAAAAGGAAAGTGTATCTATTTCTAGATCACAAACGGGTAACACCTTTCCTATCTAAACTTAAGTTTTAAATTTAAGTATAGTTACTTATCTGTTGCATGATTTGTTTTATTGAAATTGTTTATAGTATGTGTTGTATGATCAGTCTGTTTGAAATCATTATTTCGTAAAAGTGTTTTTATATATATAATTGTGTGAAGATAAACTATTGCATGCTATGTGTTTTATATGTATATTGTCAGATTTGTTTTGTGCATATACTAGTTGAATGTCTTCATTATCTGATTAAAGTTGAACGGTCGTGTATATTTATAGATTATTTTCTGTATCATATGTGTGAATTTATGTGTACATTCATTTAAGTAAATGAAGAGTCGTATGTGTTTAATTATTAAATGTGAAACGACGCAATGTGAATCATTGAATCATCAACCAGTTTCTCTCAATTGGCACGATGCACTACTCCCCACATCGGTTCAGTGCACATAACCGTCTCTCATCAATGCTTGAAGCATGCCTGGCTATTTATTTAAAAGGATTGGATGATCAACATGGAAATTACACTTTACTTAATCCTTTTCCTAAAAGGTCAAGACTCATCAAGTATCTTCGTCTCAGAAAGATCATTTGATCAATGGCTAACATGTCTGCATCATCAAGCCAGTCAAACCCTTCTGTGTTTGATGAAAGGATTATACCTTGCAAAGCGGTTAACCTTTCAGATTTTGATGAGGCAGACTACAAGATATCAGAATACTTCAACGCTATTGGATGGACTCCATACTTCAACAACATTTCCTCCTCCTGACATAAGGAGAGTGTAATGGAGTTTTGGGATAACAGCAAGATCATATCTGAGTCCAAAAGAACTGGGATTGAAACAAAGGTAATGGGAAGATCACTGTTCGTGGACATTAAACTTATTGCTGAAGTTATAAGTGTTCCTGACAGAGGAGAACAATACTGTCAAAAGTGGGAATTTCATCGAGAAAAGATATTCGCCTTTGATAATGCCCTCTTTGGAGAAAGACGTATAGCACCTTATAGACACTCCAAACTTCTGAAGATTCCCAGAGTCCTACTTGTTGTGCTAAACTGTTGCATTCTTCCCAAAGGAAGAAGCAATTTAACAATAAGCATGATGAAGAGGTTCGTATTGGGACTCTTGCTATCATAGAAGAAAATCAATCTTCCATGGGTACTGATGTATCAGATGATGTTCAGAGATGAGATGGGTAATGAGAATCTCTATCTTCACAATACCTTAATCATGAAGATTTTATTGCACAAGGGATTTCCTATGGAAAGTCTCTTTGATCAACCGTCTCCTGACTTCTTCACCCCGGTTGCATATGTTGAGTTGGACCGGACTCTCACCGAAAGAGAAGAAGCTCCTGAGAATCAAGTGGTCATTCCCTCTCTCCTTGCTCCACGCATTGAAGAAGGAACTGAAGATATCCACTTGGAATCTCATAAAAGGAAAAGGACGACATCTGGAGCATACAATGTGAAGAAGAGAAATGATAAAGTGACCAAGCTGCAAAGAAAGAGATCCGAAAGCTCAAGGCGGAGATGAAGAATATTGAAGCCAGTACAAATGAGAAAAACCCTGTTGATGACCAATGATACTCTTATGTTCTGTTTCTTGAGTCTCTGTATTTATGTCTTTATGTTTTGAGTACATTTTGCTTTCTATTTTTTTTGTTGTTGTTTGTTTTGGTTTTATGAATTTTTCTTTTCAATTTTAATATTTTGATTATTTTCTATGTGTTTGAGTTGTTTATATGTGTTTCCTTTTTGTGCATATTTAAGTCTATCAATCACCCTATCCTTAATTAATTAACAATTGTATTAAAATTGTGTGATTATTTATACTGTACATGAATTTTATAACTTAACATTTGTTCCCTTAAATAATTCAACTAAAAGATAAATTAAATGAACTCAACTAAAATCTAAGATAATTTCTTAAATTGGTAAAATATAATCAGGAATTCAAGACAATTGGTTTAATGATTAACTTAAACATCAGATGCTACTGAAAGGTATTTTTAGTTTGTGAATGTTTCAGAGAAACAGGTTTTTGAAGATAACCTGAAGAAAACCAACAGAAGAAAAAGTGAAGATAACATCATTTAAAAGGATGTGTAGTATGATAATATCTTCATTGTCTGAACCTATTCAGACAGTTCAAAATGAACTCTCTGAAAGTATGGGTTAAACAATGTTTAGATGATTAACACTCTATACATCAAGCCTAACTCAAATCTTGAGAAGAAAATCATGACTTAGTAACATCCCTATTCTCTGAACCTGTTCAGGAAGTCTTATGGACTTGCTGAAATTGTGGGTCAAGAATGGTAAGGTGACTGATATTTAAGCCATTAAAGTCTATCTCAATTTCTTGAGGAAAGGTTAAGATGATTGTTCAAAGATTCTCGGAAGCGGAAAAGACAAAAGACAAAAGTAGGACGTGCAGAAATCAAGCGACCTCAGATGGAGAAAAAGTCTTCAAGGAAAGAAGTAATATCAGAAATGCTATTCTCTATCCAGATAACAATAACCGGATTATGTGGTAACATCTCTCCATTACCTAATCTAAACTTTCATGATCTTATATTCAATGCATTTTGCTTAAATATGACATTGTCTTCTGAAAAGACGTGTTGTTTTAATAAGGGGGTCTCTTGGAACTATAACGTCTAATACCTTTAAAGGTCGCGGCGTTTCACTTGTCTATCAATCAACGCACTCTTCCCAAGAAGGCGTTGTCAGTGTCATAATTAATTGCTCTTGTGTATATATTTATTCTCAAATTTCTATCTGCTCTCTTCATCTCAACCTCCAAATCTCTCTAGGAAACCTCCAAAAGATTTCTCACTTCCATCTCTCAAAATGTCTTCCTCTATTTCTATCTTTCAAACTCAAACTGTAGACTTTCAGAATCTCTCTAAAGATGGTTATAATGTAACTGCCTATTTCGAAGCTGCCGGATGGTTACCCTTCTTTGAAGCCATTGATAGTCAATGGCATGAAGAAAGTGTGTACCAATTTTGGAACACATTATCTCTGGGAAACTCAGAAGAAGAGACTTGCCTCAAAGCCCAAGTAATGAATCAAAAGATTGTTGTGACTACTGATATTCTTGAAAAAGCTCTAGGAGTAAAAGCTGAAGGAGAATTGTTCTCAACAGCTTGGAAAGATCTGTTTGAGGAACAGTTTAACCATCTAATCTTCAATAGGGGAGGAATGAAAGTTATTCCCAAAGTTCTCCTCAATATTCTGAAATATTGTGTGATCCCACGTATTAAGGATAACCATAACCTTGAGATGGAAAGGTTCTGTGTTATCAATCTTCTGCAAAAGAAGAAGATTAATCTTCCGTGGATCATTCTTTTCGATATGGCAAGAAGAAAACTGGGAGACTTTACTATCCTACCTCACAACACTGTAATCATGAAGATTCTTATGATAAACAATGTGTTCATTAGCCACCTGTACGATCATAGACATCCTGGTCTTCTTAAGGTAAATCATCGGAACACAGAGGAAACCGATGACATTCCTGAGGTTCAAAGACTAAGGATGGAGAACGCTCAGCTTCGTAATAAGTTAAAGAAGATAAGGAGAACTGTGTTCAATCTTATAGGTGATCTGGGTGTTTAAAGAAGTCAAGTGGAGAAAAGATCCTTTAATCAACCTCTGTAAAAACATCTCATGTCAGCTTGTGTGTCTTTGCCTTTCTGTTTCAACGATTGACGTTTTTCCTTTTTCAGTCTAGATGTTTGGTTTCTCTTTCGTCTCAATCTATTTTTCTTGCTTATCTCTAGCCTTTTTTCAAGTCTTTATAACAACTAATTTAAGATTTTACTCTGTTTAATGCAAGATACAGAGGAAAGTTAAGTAACAAAAGAGGGAGTAATCACCAAACCTTTTTAATCAATGACAAAAGGGGGAGAAATATAAACTAACAAAATGCTAAAAAGAACGTAACAAAAAGGGAAATATATAGGGAGATTATAGGAAGAAGAAATAAATAGCAAACAAATATAAAATACAGTAAGGAAGAAGATAACAAACTAAGAGTTCTAATAATAAGTAAGAATAACAATAAGTCTTAACAATAGGTATCTAAAATACTAACAAGTAAAGATTTTAATGTTCTAATAACAATAGGTATCTGAAATCTTAACAAGTAAAAATTTAACAATCGTTTATCTAAAATATCTGAAATATTAACAATAAACTTGTAACAGTTGGTTAATAAAGAATTAACAATTGGAATTGATTAATTAAAGACTTAATTGTTTCAGAAGATATCTAAAAGAATCGATGTCTGTCTCAGGGGGAGTAATACAAATAAGGGGAGTAATAAAATTAATTATCTTATTTTATTATCTCTCGTTTCTTTTTATACACATTTTCTCAGTAATATATAATTTATTTGTCATCATTAAAAAGGGGGAGATTATGAAGTCTATAAATCAGTTTAAGTATTTAAATATGATTATAAGACTTAGCATCCCTAAGTTTTAATGATTAACAAATAAAATTATATTAAGGACAAATGAGTTTATATAAGAATTTTATAAGATTATGTAAACAGATTCTACTCAGAAAGGTATTGGTTAGTTGATTGTGTTTCAGGTCAGAATAATTAACTGAAGAAGAAGAGTAGAAGATCGAATCAAAAGGACAAAGTGCAGAATCCTAAGAAGAGGAATCTATAACCAAGTTGAAGACTTTAAGACTATATGAAGAATCGAAGATTATTTGAAGATTCGAAGAATTAAAGACTCGAAGAAGTGAAGACTCAAAGATGCACCTATCTGAAGTACAGCTATCATCTGAAGAAATTAAGACAATATGAAGCAGTCTATGTATATGAAGATTGAACGTGTCGGAATCAAGAAATGATCTCTTGGGGACGTTGCAAAGTGTAAAGCACACTTCATCAAATGGAGTACACTCATTTCAGCAGATAAAGCTAGACATGCTTTTCTACCTCGATCAAAGTCTTACACAAATAAGGAAATATAGCAAAGACTTTCTGCAACGCCTGCTGCACCTGCAACAAAAGGACTTGCGTGCGCAGACCTACTGCATCTACACCTGCTGCTGTCCAGAATGTATTAGGAGACTGAACAAAAGCAAGCAAGAAAGATGGTTGAATAAAGTACATACAATTCAACATCTTTATTTATCTAAATCTCAGAAGAAGAAGATACAAAGAAGAATGAAGCTACAATCTTCTTATCATAAGGAAGAAGCCTTCTGAAGTTTCAACCAGTCTGAAGTGTTGAAGTCATATGAAGTGCGCAACCCGTCTGAAGGATTGAAGTTGTCTGAAGGACGCAACCCGTCTGAAGTATTGAAGCTGTCTGAAGCATCAACCCGTCTGAAGTGGTGAAGCTGTCTGAAGTTTCAATCTGTGTGAAGTCTCACTAAAGCATTGAAGCCTTCTGAAATCTGACGTAGCACTACTTGCTGAAGAGTATGAAGACCTTTTGCTCTCTGAAGATTGCTGAGAAAAGTCATTCTCTGCTACACGTCTCCTTCTCAAGCATATTTATGGAAATGAACACAAAGACCTTTCCTGGTGCTTTTGAATTTCATACACCACTGAGGAAATCTCTGCAACGCAGCATTCGCAGCAACAACGGTGGCAACTTTATAGCAACACCTACGTTGTACTATGTCAGACATGTCAGAGCCCTCAGAAGTGTGTCTCACAACGGATTAAAGAGGATTCAATGCTATCTCTAAACGGTAGTATTTCAACGGATATTTCCTCATTTATACAATCCAAAAGAAAGCAGAAGAAAGCTGAAGGAGAAAACAAAAGCAGAAGAAATTCAAGAGAGAGAGTATGCAAAACAATATCAAAATATCTCTCATAAAGAAGCACAAAAACAAGTGTCAGAACAGGATCGTTTGTACACCTATTCGCTTAAGGAGAAGCAACCGTTTGAGAAGCTATTACACAACGGCTATATGAGCCACGTCATCATCAGCTCAACGGTATTATGAATCATCTTCAACGGCTATATTCAAGCAGAACATATAAATAGCCTCAAGATTGAATTTGAAGATGTTGGTCGGTCCAACCAGTTGTTGTTGTTGTTAACACAACCAAGTTGGCATGATTGCCCAATCAGTTGTGGGAGTTAGATTAACGGCCCAACCAAATAGAGTTAACTAGGCTGAGTGCCAAATAGTTAACAAGGGTTGACCTGAGCTAAGGTGGATTGCCAATATGTCAACAAGGATTGTTCAGAGAGGATCAATTCGATCAGAGTGGATCAAGTTGGTCTCTGTTGAGTCAATCAGGCTACTGACTAGCTGGTCAGTTAGTCATGTTGTTCAGTTGATCTGTTTAATCAATTAAGTTGGTTGTTGGTTTGAAGACAACCATGCTGAGCAAATTACTATCAAACTAGGTACGGTTTGAAGCTTTGAAGATAAATGATACGGGTGAGAATGTAACCCATGGAAACCAATGGTTAGAGGATAAGGCTGGATCTTAATTTCATATCTTAGTTAGCCTACTCTCAGAGGATGTATTCCTCATAGAAAAGACAGGGATTGTATTTAATTCAAACACTTGTATCACTGTCTATCCTTGTATTTAGTTTGTAATGACTGTATCTTGAGTATGTACTTAGTAATCTCTATGTACAAGAAGAATCTGAGTTGAGAGGTTCTAGCGAACATCTAACTTAGATTGAGTAGTAATACTCTACACTTGAATAAGTGTCTGAGAGCCTGGAGAGGCTTGGTGAAAGAAAGTACACTTGGTCTAGAGCTTGGAGAGGCTCAGTAGAAAAGACTACTGCATGGGTTGCCTGGATAGGTAGTTGAAAACAAAGAAATACTCGGTTGGTCTGGAGAGGCTATGAAGAATACTCGGTTGGTCTGTAGAGGCTGTGAAGAATACTCGATAGACCATGTGTGCCAAAGAATACTCGGTTTGTCTGGAGAGGCCGTGAAGAATACTCGGTTGGTCTGTAGAGGCCGTGAAGAATACTCGGTTGGCCTGAAGAGGCTGTGAAGAATACTTGTATCTGTGGTTTCAGATAGTGAAAATCCAGTGGTTGTTTGCCACTTGGACTGGATGTAACTCACGGTGATGTGGGTGAACCAGGATAAATTTTGTGCCTAAGTTTCGTTTCCCTTAATTTCTTTTATTTTCAGTTCTGCATTTACTTTGGGGATTGAAAAGTATTTTCATAATCACCATAACATAACAATTTCAATCAAACAAGTTTTCAAAGATAATTAAAACTCAAATCTCTCTCATATCGTTTGAGATATTACAGAGAATGTATCTTGAAGAAGTTCTGAAATATGTGTCTGAAGTGAGTCTCTAAAGAACTCAGTTCAGAAGCAGAATCAAACTTCAGACGATCTTCAGTCTGCTGAAGTATTTTAGAAACCATTCTAAAAGATACTCCTTGTAATAATCTTCAGAAGATACTTTGAGAAACTTTCATTTAAAACAATCTTAAGACCTTTTTGAAAGATTATCAATCTCATCATTCTTATTTTCCGCATGTTTCAATTAAACTCTGATCTTAAGATTGGTCTTTGAACGTTGTTCTTTTTAAATGATATATTAAATCAAAGATTTCCAAAATTATTCAATAAAGTTTTGAAACACTATTCAACCCCCCTTCTAGTGTTTCCTGTGGTTCTAACAGGAACAAATCAGCGTGAGCTGCGCTCCAGGCTGCGCTACAGCGCATGATTGAGCGCAACTTTTAGAGAGTCTGCGCTTCACCCTGCGCTGTAGCGCAGGTAGCGTTCTGCAGCTCCAACTTTCTCTTTTTAATCTTGATTTCTCCCCGAGACTGGTTTTGGCATATTTCTCTTTCCTTGTTTCCCTTTATTTGATGATATCCTTGCATTTATTGAGCAATCCTTGATTTATTTGGGAAGCTTGTCTGTAGAATCCTTGATTGATTGGAAGTGATCTCCTCATTAATGATCTCAAATCTTCATTAAATCTTCATTAAATATCTTCAATCAATCTCAAATCTTGCAGATATCTCCCTCCTTTAATGCTATTTATCCTTTAAATCAAATCTTTGCAATATCCTGCAAAAATCAACAATATTTCTATCAAAATAGCATTAAATTCAAATCTCATATTAATAAATACAATTATCTAATATTTAATAAAAAGGGATTAAATTGGGGCAAAATTATCATTTTATCCTTGATAAGTGAACTAAAAAGTTCTCTAATTTATCAACTAATTTTCACTTATCAGACACCTTGACCCTGAATAGGACCCTTGTCCTATGGACCACCCTTAATTAGGACTCTCTTGTATTTTCTTTTTATTTTTGTATTTTCCTTTTAATTCATCCTAGTTGGGCGCTAATTGTATGGGTTTAGTGGTTAGTAGGTTTCCTTGCTAAAAGGCTTAGGAGTCTTGGGTTCAATTCCCACATGGGATAGAATTTTACTCATCCTTTATTTTCTTTTCCCATGTGGCCGCCCCCTAACTCTATAAATAGGGAGGCTTCCCCTTTGTATGACACTTTCATGAATTAAGTAAAGGCATTATGCCCAAATTTCTCCTCCCTTGATGAGTTGAGTGAGGCTTGGTGGTTGTTGCTCAAACCATACTGAGACTTATCTAATTCTCCTGAATTAGTGGCGTCTGGCATTGGACTTATCTATTGTGGGTGGATTCCTGCTTCAGTGGCGTCCTCACCATTTCTTCCTCTCCACTTTTTCTTTCATTTTCTCTCATTTTCTTGTGTTTTCTTACGCATTATAGGCTGCTGCCCAGCCCCTATAATTCGCAATTTAATTGCTATTTTTTGGTTCTAATCGGTTGTTTTTGCTCAATTCTAGATCCTACAACTATCCTGTTATCAATTGATCATCAGAGCTTGTTGAATTTGAGCAAATTTGGAGCTATATTGGAGTTGTTTGGTCGTGGCTTCTGCACCTCTTTTGTGCAGAATTTTCATCAATTTAGTGTAATTCCATCCCTCTTTTCAATTGTAATTTGGACTTGGACTGTTTCCTGGGCTCGAGGTGCCTTTCTACTGCTGTCAGCATTGTCTGTTTGGTTGTTGATTGCTTGAATTCTTGCTAGTATGGGGCTGTTTTTGGGCCGCTAATCCCACCCCTTAGGTGTTTGATTAAATGCCTCTTTAACTACTCATACTTGTTCTTGAGTGATTCTTGCAATTAATTGCTATAAATTGCTTGTTTGTTGGTGAAGTGTGGTAAGAGGAGGCATTGTTGTCTTCATTTTTCCAAATATCGTTCACCTACATTTTCTCCCCTTCACCATTAATTGTTCATCCCCCATATTCATCTCTTTACTTTCCGCTTTTAATTTTCCACCATTTAATTTCCGCTTCTCCCCATCCTTTTAATTTCTGCTCTCCCCTTTACATTCTGCCATTTACATTTCTGCTCTCCCCATCCTTTTACTTTCCGCTTCCCCCTTCACTTTCAGTCATTTACTTTCAGTCCTCCCCATCCTTTTAATTTCTGCTTCCTCATTTACATTTCTATTCTCCCCATCCTTTTACTTTCTGCCATCCCCTTCTACTTCTTGCCATTTACATTTCTGTCATCCCCATCCTTTTAATTTCAGTTTCCCCCTTTTAATTCTTGCCATTTATTTTTGCGCAATTTTCCTTCTTATTTTGCCATTTTATGTGCATTTTTGGGCTTTTGTTTTGTTCAATTTTCTACTCTTGTTATGTCTGTCTGTTTGGCATTCTGATTGCAAATTTGGATTAACTGTTATCTCTACCTTGGACTTTCTCTATTTGATTGTGCAAAACGCTCACCTGTAGGCTTTCTTTTGGTCCATAGTATTGGAAGAAGATCAACAAATCCTAATTGTTGATTTTCCTTCAAATTTTAATTCCAATCTTAAAACTGAACCAAGCGCGTTTCTGTGACCATACCGGTTTTGTATAATCAACAAGGAAGTGCTAAGCAATTTTTTGGCCATTTTTTAAATCAAGTTGCCATTACGTTTTCACAGTTTTTAGAAATCAGTTTATTCATTATTTTTGCTTTTCTGGTACCACTTGGACTAGTTTACTGTCAGAAAATTCCAAAAATGTTACAGTAGTTACAGTTTATTTTCTTTTCATTGTGTACAAATTTCTGCAATTTTCTGTTGGGAAAAAGACAAAAAAAAAGAAAAAAAAAGGCAAGAAATATACAAAAAGTACGTACGTGCCAAAAATATAAAAAGAGATGTAAAAAGCAAAAAGGGTGCAAAAGTCAACAACAAGGAAGAAAAAGTCAAAAGACACCCAGAAAGAGTCAAAAATTGAAAAAAAAATTAGAAAAATAGAAAAACAAAAACAAAGAGATATCCCAACAATATAGTGACAGTTTTACTGTAATTTTCTGTTTCATTTCCCTGTATACCGTAATTGAGTTGTATTTGTTGTTTTTCTTAAAAATGACAATTTTGCCACCTTTTTTCAAAAATCACCAAAAACAATTCTCTTTGCAATTTCTTCCGTCTTGTCTTGTTTGTTGTCTGTTCTTGTGTATAAGCTTTTTTGAGTGCCACCTTTTCTTGTTTGTCATATCAATTCCTTGTTTTGTCTTAGGATTTTCCAATCTTCTTTCAGTAGGTATTTTCTTTGTTAGTGCGCTTCTATTTTGGGTAAGGGTTAAAGACTTAGTCTCACGTTGGTCTTTGCAAGATCTAACCAACCTCCAACCGAGTAGAAGAGGCAAGAGAGTCTCATTATAGAAAAAGCCTAAAAAGAGTGACATACACAAGTGTTGCATTCCATTGAGTATAAACACTTAGTTGAGAGGAAAGGTCCATAAAACTTAAAATCTAAAATTAATTTAGGAGAATGGAAGGAAGGAGGCAAGGGGAAAGGGAAACCATGTTGTTTAGGAAAGTCTTAGAAAAACCTTTGGGTGAAGAAGAGAGCCAAAGAGAGAACCTATTCCATGTTAAGTGTCAAATTGAAGATAAGGTATGTTTAGTGATCATAGATGGAGGAAGTAGTAGCAACTTAGCTAGCCTTAGGTTAGTTAACAAGCTAAAATTACCTACTACCCCACATCCAGAACCTTATACACTTCAATGGGTGAGTGATGAGGAAGAATTCATGGTGGATAGGCAAGTGAGCTTAAGGTTCAAAATTGGGGATTACCAAGATAAAATGACCTTTGATGTTATACCATTAGAAGCCTCACACATCCTTTTATGAAGACCATGGCAATATGAGAGAAGGGTAAAACATGATGGGTATTCCAACACCTGTAGGTTCCGCCACCAAAAGGTTAAATTCACTCTCATGCCTATGACCTCGAAGCAAATAAAAGAAGATGAAACCACACTTAAGAGGTTAATAGAAGAAGAGAAAAGAGAACAATTAGAAAAAGAAAAGGAAGAGAAGCTTAAGAGAGAAAAGAAAAGGATGTAGAAAGAGTGCAAATAGAAGAAAAGAGAAACAAAAAAAATTAGGGAAGCAACAGATTCCATTGAATGAACAAGTAAATGCTAACCCTTTGCGTGAAAACTAGAATAGGTTTATGGCAAGTACTTCTAGTGTTGCAAAGAGGACAACTCAAGCTATTGAGAGGGAGTTTCTTAAACTAACTTTCTTTATGCATGACATACCTTTTTATTTGCACAGTTATATGCCTCAAAGCATTACATGTTTGAAGGAAATAAACAATGTTGATAATGCTTTGAAACCAATTGCATGTTTAGAAAAATCAACTGAGTTTAAGAGTACCATGAAACTTACTAGAGATGCATGTTTAGTCCATTCCTTTGATCAATTTAGATTGCATGATAGGAATGATAACAAAGTTGGATTGAATATGCATGTACCTTTGGTTTGTGTTTATAAATTGAATACACATTTTGGGCCTAAAATAATTGTTTCATATAAAGATGTGTATTATGCTCTTGAACTAGTTAGTAAAAAGAATAAAAATTCTGATGAAGCTATCACATATGGGAAAACTTGTTTGGCATCTAATTCAAATGATGATATGCTTCTTATGCATACTCAATGTGGTTCTTTTGGTATTTCACCTTGCATGAACACATATGATAATATGCAAAAGGTATCATCTTACTTGAGTGAATGCTTTAGCATGAATATGGCTCTTGAGCAAACTTACATGAATGCTTCCTGGCACGAACATATGCACTATGATTTTAACAATCATACTCAAGATGTGTGTTTTATGTTCGATGAGCATGATGTGATCTCACTTCCAAGAAATAGGACATTCATACCACATAGATTTAATTGTGCATTCATTTGGAAATATATTGTGGATTATTTGGTTGGTTTGAAACATGCATATCACTTGTTTAAATTTCGTTTTAACCAACTAACCCCTTTACTTGGAAAGAAGGACTTCCAGATAATGGTCTTTGATCCAGGATCTCCTTCTATAGTGTACATGGACAAGATGGTTCATTCTTCATTTAGGGGGTTTTGTAACCCTTACCTCAATTACCTCTTTGTTCATATCCTATGTTTTTATTTTTCTAATCTTTATGATCCCCAAGTATTTTTGTTATGAGTCTTCACTTTTCTTGCTTGGGAATAATACTCATGGATCTTCTTGTTGTCTAGGCTCAAGGAAGATGTTCAACTTGTGGACCTCTAACTCTACTCTCCAAGGGCTAAGGAAAGTATCTTCTTACTTCCTAAATGTTGTCATCCATCTCCTTCTTCTACCTAGTTCATTATTCTTATAGCTTCTTTCTGAATTTTCAGATTTGAGGTCAAATCCTTTTCAAGGGGGAGGGAACATTGATAACAGGATAGTTGTAGGATCTAGAATTGAGCAAAAACAACCGATTAGAACCAAAAAATAGCAATTAAATTGCGAATTATAGGGCCTGGGCAACAGCCTATAATGCGTAAGAAAATACAAGAAAATGAGAGAAAATGAAAGAAAAAGTGGAGAGGAAGAAATGATGAGGACGCCACTGAAGCAGGAATCCACCCACAGCAGATAAGTCCAATGTTTGAGCAAGAAATGATGAGGAAGAACCCTAAGCAGGAATCCACCCACAGCAGAAAAAGTGGAGAGGAAGAAATGATGAGGACACCACTAATTCAGGAGAATTAGATAAGTCTCAGTATGGTTTGAGCAACAACCACCAAGCCTCACTCAACTCACCAAGGGAGGAGAAATTTGGGCATAATGCCTTTACTTAATTCATGAAAGTGTCATACAAAGGGGAAGCCTCCCTATTTATAGAGTTAGGGGGCGGCCACATGGGAAAAGAAAATAAAGGATGAGTAAAATTCTATCCCATGTGGGAATTGAACCCAAGACTCCTAAGCCTTTTAGCAAGGCAACCTACTAACCACTAAACCCATACAATTAGCGCCCAACTAGTATGAATTAAAAGGAAAATACAAAAATAAAATGAAAATACAAGAGAGTCCTAATTAAGGGTGGTCCATAGGACAAGGGTTCTATTCAGGGTCAAGGTGTCCTTTTGTAGGGTAGTGACCCTTATTTTGTAGGGTAGTGACCTTTATTTGTAGGACACTAATTTCTCTAGGACAAAACTTAGAAACAGTACCATACATACTGTTCATGTTGTTGTCCTATTACAATATTACACATGCACTATATTTTCCACGTCAGATAAGTAACAAAACGGCCACGCACATACTACTTCACTCCGTTAAGTTTTGATACTCCGCAACTGTAACTCGCCATTTCTTCAAGGTGAAACATCTTCTCTCTACACAAACTCTCATTAACTTCCAAATAACTCGGTACAAGGAGTTTCTCTTTTCTTAAGAAACAAAATGCCCATAACATAATAATAATTAATACTCAGAATTGAAGAATTGGTGCTATCTCAATTAGTTCTTTTAGACTTGTATTAGACCCAGAATTGAAGAAATTAATAAGAACAATATAATGGTCATTGGATTTTGATAATTAAGCTTTACTAATGAAAGAGAGGAAAGAGAGTAGCGCATTCAATTTCTCATCTAATTAATTTTAGTTTTATGAATTGAAACATTGATTTTACTCATCCCAAAATTTTCCCAGGGTTGTCAGTAACATTTGTTAAAAAGAGAGATAGCACCATTTTCTATTATTATGTGATGGGTGTTTTGTTTTTGTTTATTAAAAAGAGAGAAACACCATGGATAGAGATATTTGGAAATGGAAATTTTCATGTGGTGTTTTCAGATGTATTTTTTTAATGTAAGTTAATAATAATTTGTGTGGAGAGAAGATGATTAGATGAGAGAGAAGATGTTTCACCTTTTGAAGAAATGCCTGAAATGGTGAGTTACAGTTATAGAATATTGTGAATTAACGGGGTGGGTGAGTAACCGTTCTGACGTGGAACGTATAGTCCACGTGTAATATTGTAATAGGAGAACAGCATGAACAGTATATATGGTACTGTTTCTAAGTTTTGTCCAATTCTCTAACTCTTCCTTGCTTGAAGCTCAGGATTGAAGTTGGTGCATATCCTCCAGTGTAGGTCTTGCAGGTCCAAGCTTCTAGCAGAGTGCTATCACTATATGTTATTGAGTTCCAAAAATACAAGAGGGGTGTGATAGATGAAGTTCAATCCTAGTTTCTCAACTGCTTTATTTCATCCAAGTTTCTCTTTGTTCTAGATTCTTTTACTGCAGCTTTTAAATTTATTCTTCATAAAATAAATTCAATCTTTTGCAACCATATTTACTTAGTAAGTTTGATTCCTAAGGATTTATTTTGAACCGTTCCTCGTGGGTACGACAACCCCTACTTTTAAAACTATTAAACTATTGCGATATTGGTATGCTTTCCAAGATCTCAACAGGATGCTGCACCAAGGATTCGTTGAAGGGACCTACTTTTAAGCCCTCCACGAAGGCGGACACAAATACCTCCGGGTTATAAGGATTCGTGACCAGAAGTGTGGCCTCATTGAATCTTCCCAAGTAATCCTTCAAGGACTCGCCCACTTGTTGTCTCACGCTGAATAGCCTTCCTGCCGTCCACTTCTTCTTGACGTCTTGCTGAAAATTGAGCCATCATCTTTTAGTAAAATCCGTAAACTTACAATTGATCTTGTAGCCTGTTCCATGAACCAAATGAGGGTTGATCCTGCCATTGTTCGAGCGAACAGTTTGCACTGGAGGGCTTCGTCCAATCCTCTTCTGATCATTTGAGTACGGAAGGTAGCGACGTGCATAGCTAGATCAGTTGTCCTGTTGTAAGTTGTCAAAACCGGGTCCTTGAAGTTGTCCGGGTAGAGGGTGTGCAAAATTTCCTCCAAGAATGGTTGAAACTCAGCCGCCACTCCATCTGCCTCCTCCTCAACGATCCTCTCATGATCAAGGTCATCATCTTCTGCTGCAATGTTTGGTTTTGCTGTCGTAGCTCTCTCATCTCCCGCTCCTTGCTTTCCCTTTCAGTTGCATCCTCTTGCCTATCCTGGTTGACGGTGGTAACTGTCTCTCGCAAGTCATCATTCTGCCTTCTCAACTCGCGCATCTCCTCCATTAATTTCTTTAACAGCACATCATCTCCATTTCCCGGTCCCTCCCCTCCTGTTCCATTGCTGCGTGTGTTCCTCGTCATTCTCCACGTTGTCTTCAAGTGGTCGACGTGAAGAGTTTTACCGCCGACCCACGGTGGGCGGCAATCTGTTCTCAAAAGTCCCTGAAGATCCGAGCTCAAGCCCTAGGACGACGTTAAGCACGACTGTCAGATTGAGAAGTATCAAATGCCCTTAGGTCAACACTACGTCTCCTATTTATAAGCAGCTGCTAATGGGCCTCACCTAGGTGGCCCATAAGCTTATTGAGAGGACGCCCAAGATTTTTTTAGGTTAAGATCGATCGACCCGGGGCCTGATATCTCTAACGGAACACAACCCCCCGAGCTCAAGCCTAGGTTATCATAGGCGAAGAACTCGAATTAGTGGGTCCCCGCCCTTGATTCCTAAAGTCATCCTCAAGGCTAAAGTTCCCCTAGCGGAGGTGAAGTGTCCCTAACTGAACACAAATATATATATATATATATATATATATATATATATATATATATTAGTGATTAGCATATATGATATCTATGAGTATGCATATGTGCACAATAACAAATAACAATCTCTCTACACACATTCATATACACAGACATGATTTTATCCATTTATTAAATTTGTGCTAATATATACAGGCTCTATCATATCCTTTATTTTCATATATGAGTTCCTTTCCTTGCCTCTATCATCTCTCCAATTTGCACAATTGATCCAACATTTGAGCCATACTTATTTAACGGATTTTAACTCTATCCACTATTAGATATTTTCACAAGTGGCTATTGGATTTTGGTCCAATTGCTATTAACCACGGAATACTAATACTACAAACATGTATTTTATTCTACAAATTGCAAGTGTGCAAGCAGGGTAGGATCTCCATACTTTTATTTTGCGTCCAACCAACAAATTTAGCCTTAATTTTTGGATTACCTAATTACCAACCACCTTTGCTTTTTGTAGCTACCTTTTTAAATAACTAGACTGCTACCCTGCGGTGCCGGCTCATGAAAAATTGCTGGACACTTTGTCAAATATTAACACGTTTGTTGCAATCTAACTTCGGCATGACATGACATTTAATTTCATCCACAAATGTATATCATTGAATCCTTTAGTTTTCCATCTTTCCTCATATCAATTCGTGTCACAATCTCAACCATTCATGGTTTTAAAGTTTATATATGAAATTAAGTTATAGAGCGCAGTATGGTTCATCAAACAGGGTGCATGCCTCCCTGAATATCACATATATAAGGGTCAAGGCCAAAGCACACATACACGCGTTCGCTGCATTACATTATATACACACTTCAGTTCAGTCCTATATATTCTGTACTCAAAAGTGATGGGAACTTCTTGTGAAGAAGCTCCAACTCTTCTTCAAGACCTGAAGGTGACCATTCACGAAACTTCAATCGTTTTTCCATCCAAGAAAACAGAGAAGTCCTTGTTCTTATCAAACATAGACAAGGTCCTCAATTTCGACGTGGAAACGGTTCACTTCTTTGCTGCAAACAAAGATTTTCCTCCCCAAATAGTGGCCGAGAAGCTAAAGAATGCCCTTGAAGATGCTCTAGTGGCTTATGACTTCTTAGGTGGAAGATTGAAGCTGAACTCTGAAACAAGCAGGTTAGAGATGGATTGCAATGCAGAAGGTGCTGGTTTTGTTGTGGCTTCTAGTGAATACAAATTGGATCAAATAGGGGACTTGGTTTATCCCAATCCAGCTTTTGCACAATTTGTTCACAAGACTAAGGATTTCCTTAAACCAGGTGATCAGCCACTATGTGTTGTCCAGGTACAATTCTTTTTCCCTTTTTTTCCAATTTAGAGATTCCTTACCTCTCATCTTTTATTTGTATCTACTTGTGGAAGGTTGAGCACTGGTGTGCTTTGATGTGGTTGTGTGTAGCATCATGATGAATTTCGGTTTTCTTTATGGGTTATGCAACTACATCATGAAAGTAGTTTGAATTAAATGCATACATATTGACTTTACAGCCGTCCACCGATTGGGCATGACATGTATGGGCAGTGTCACATAATGTATGTCCACATTAATAATAACTTATCTATCTACTAGCTACCTTTATTAATTCTCTTTAATTTAAATTAAAATCCTTTAATTTTCTCTAATAAATAATGTATATCCTCTTTTTTTTATTCCATCTTGTAAAAATTTGTTGGTTCCACTTTTCTATATTATTCTTTATTGAGTCTTAATTAGGGACAAAATACCTCACCGGTTATAGTGTTATCTTCTTTTCTTTTCTTTTGCAAGCCAATGAGGAGAGCTTAATTAGCGAAAATATTAGGTGGGAGAGTCCTAAAGAAAAAGACTAGTCTAGGAAGTGGAGAGTTTCGTACGTTAATTAGTAGCTTCACTCACTTATCATTATTCATTTTTTTACATCTGGATGCAATCTATAGATAGTCCTTTCTATAGTCTAACTCTCAATAAAAACACCAATTGTTATGAATTAAGTACATGGGATTCAGAGCACAACTAAAAATTTAATTCATTAGGTGAGAGAGTCTCATGACTTAATATCACAATAAGTGCCTTATTGCAGTCAATGAATCTTGTCTCCGCAGTTCACGTATTTTGGACATGGGATGTTTTTTTCTATTGGATCTGATTTTAAATATGATGACTAAAACTATATAATGATTATATTATAACTTAGATATAGGATTATTTATGGTCAAGATAAATCTGTTCAAATATATATATGAAGTAAATATATAAAATAAATTTTGAAAATGATAATTTCAAAACTTTGGGGATAGATTGATTTTTTATTTTTAATTTCAAATAGCTATGATTTATATAATATTATAAATTTTCAACATAAATTTTCAGTAGGAACTTTTATAACACGGCAAATTTTCTTGTATTATGCATACATTTTTAAATTTATGTGAAATCTAAAAAAGAAAATTAAAAGAGAAAAATATTTAGAATCATAAAGACTAAGAGGTATGTATTATTAATTCGGGTAGAATATATAAAACTTATATTAAAAGAGAAAAATTCAAATTATAATATATATAATTAATTTAAAAGAATTCAAATATAAAATTTTGAAAAAAAAATTAGAATGATATCTTTTAATTTTTAATGCAGAGTAGATTAAAAAAATTAAATTATTCTCAAGATAGTGTACATTAATTTAACATATAGGGTTGGAAGAAATGTGCTTAAGTTTCTAGCTTCTAGGTTTGTCAAATATTCTCCCTTCGGTCCTATTTATAAGAACTTTTTAACCACTTCACACGGATTAAGGAAGTTGGTTAACTTAGTTGATTACAATAAATTTGTCATGAATGTGTATCACATTTACTAAACTACCCATGAATTTATTGAGACCCATTATCTTTCTCTTTCTATTTAACTACTCAATTGTGTCATACTCTCTCTACTAATTAATTACTCACCTACCTCCACTAATGGGGTATTTTTGTCAAATGATAATTAATGCATGAGACCATCTGAAAAAGTTCTTATAAAAAGGACCAAGGCTTACCTTCAAAAAGGTTCTTATAAATAGGACCGAAGGGAGTATAACTTAGTTCTATGCAGCAAGTACATTACAAATTAATACTTACTTTTAAAATATATTAAACAACTATTATTTTTTTTAAAAACAATATATATGCAGTGGTGGATCTTGAGTAAAATATATTTTGGGAGGTAAAATAAGATTTTAATATATATTTATTAATTATATAAATATGAATGAATTAATGTGATCCGTTGAATATATAAGTAAGTAGATATGTGCAATTATTTTCAAAATAACTTTTATAACTTTTACATGGGGCGCTCTAATGTATTGTTATTCATTCTTTCTATATTATATGGGGTCAAAATGTTTTAATATAGTTATTGTATATATTGAATAATTGGAATTAATTAAGAAATGAAAATATACAAATTACTATATATATCAGCGTAACTAATTTTATATCTTATGCAGGTCTCACTGGCGAACTTAATAATTGATTCACTTAATTAACTGCCAAAAAAATCACGTTCTTGTCCAAGGATGTCCTGTAATTTCAGCATAATTTTAAGAAATACTAGTTATTATGCTTGCTGTATATATAGTTAGGTGAGGACCACTAAAGTGGGATATAATATATTAATGACATTTATTAATCACAGTTTAGAAAACGTCAAAAGGATTAAATATGATGTGTCCCATTTTCCTTTAGAAGTTCAGCAATAGAACAATCAGTTTAAACAACAAATGCTATATTTTGGAAAAAAATATTGATTTGATTAATTAATTAATTAATTGATTATGTTGCATTTGCTTCACAGCTGACATCCTTCAAGTGTGGTGGCTTTGTAATTGGTTTCACAACTAGCCATACCACCTTTGATGGGCTTAGCTTCAGGATTTTCTTGGACAACCTTGCTGCATTGGCTTCTAACAGGCCACTAGCTGTGACCCCCTGCCATGACAGGCAACTCCTAGCCGCACGATCTCCTCCACGTGTCAGCTTCCCGCACCCTGAACTGATCAAGCTGGATAACCTCCCCTCAGGCCTTGAATCCGGTGTCTTTGAGGCCTCCACAGAAGAACTTGACTTCAAGGTTTTTAGGCTAACATCTCAAAATATCATGAACCTCAAGGAAAATGCTAAGACCAATAATAGTGGGACACGTGTCACCGGCTTTAACACTGTCACCGCTCATATATGGAAATGCAAGGCTTTATCTGGACCCTATGATCCTAACAGGTCATCCACTATACTCTATGCTGTGGATATTCGTTCAAAATTGAACCCTCCATTGCCTAAATCGTATGCTGGGAATGCTGTTTTAACGGCACATGCTACTGCAAAGTGTGAGGAATTGGAAAATGGTCCATTCTCAAGGTTGGTGGAGATGGTGGCAGAGGGTGCAAAGAGAATGAGTGATGAGTATGTAAGGTCTATTATAGATTGGGGAGAGTTGTATAATGGTTTTCCAAATGGAGAGGTTTTGGTGTCTTCATGGTGGAGATTAGGGTTTGAAGAAGTGGAGTATCCTTGGGGAAAGCCAAAGTTTTGTTGTCCTGTGGTGTATCATAGGAAGGATATTATACTGCTGTTTCCTCTTATTGGTGGTGGTGGTGATGATGGGGTAAATATTATAGTGGCTCTTCCTCCTAAGGAAATGGAAAAATTCGAGAGTCTCTTTTACAAGTTCTTGATTTGAGATCCATGTGTGGAAACTACCTGTCTCCCATGACATGGTTTTGATATCGTTGGTTATATGTGTACGGTGTTTTATAAGAGACGATTAGCATTTAATTTTAATATGGGTGATGCATATATAAATTAAACTGTAATTGAGATGGTTTTCAAATTTCAACTGATATGATCAAGGTTATGTAAGGTGGTTGATATGTTGCTAGCTTTGAAAGCAGACATTAATTTTGTTTGAAAATATATTCTCTAAAGTGAATTCGTTTTATGGTGGGGCATGGAAAAGTTTTTCTATACTCCAGAATTACATGCTGTAATTTCCACTATTATTTTGACAGCTAATATCATATATAGTTATAAGTTTTCCCATCTTAAAATTTTTCTAAATTAAAATAAAAAATATTATTCATAAATTGGGTTAATTATTTGAGAGTCCTACCAACCGGTGTACTAACACTCTTTTTAAAAATAAATCAAGGTATTAATTGCATATGTAACATTAAAGACTACAATAAAAAACTTTCTATTTTTTATTTTTGTACTCTCAAGACACTCGTTGGCATTTTTTATTATTTAAAAGAAAATAAGTACAAAAGTACTCAAAATTTGCTCGTGGGCAAGGGTGTAATTTTTTTTTTTTAATTTTTCATGAGTCAAAATTATATGTTTTAAATTAATTAAGTTAATGGTGAATATAAAATTTATTTTCCTTTTTTATAAAATCTTCCGTCGAAATTTTTAAATAACTTTGATTCCATAGAAAACAACTATTAACGTATTTATCCTTAAATTTTCGTAAGTTAATGTAAAAAATAATGAACACAAATATAGGTTGAAAATTTTTATTTTTATTTATTTAATATAAAAAATTGAGTTTTCCTAGAGTGTACCTTGCTCCACGTCGTCCAAAATTTGAAAATATAATAATTTAAATTTCCAACTATTAGATTTAATGTTCATTTTTATTAATAGCTGATATTAGATGAAAAAATAAAAATTCAAATGATATTTCCCTTTAATATAGAAGTTCCCCCTTCATTTTTAAATTGATAAATAATTAACGAAACTAGTATAGATACTTGTAAGTCCATGTTTATCCTCAAAATAAATTCAACTATTCATATATAAAAAGCCATTTATTAAGAAATAAAAGTATTTAGACACCTTTATAATTAGCCGGTAAAATGCAAGTTGGACTAGGCTAACCAAATTTTAATTTATTTGGTCTACCCTATAGAATCATCCTATAAAATTTAATATAAAAAATCTTGTTAAATTTAAAGGAAAAAAATGAGAGTTTTCTCTAATTAAATACTACATTATTTATTTATTTATTTTACATTATTTTTAAGTTCTTTTTTTACGTTATTTGTTTTAGAATCAAACTCGTTTAAATGGGCGTTGGGCCGTGTTGTTATATGGGATGGCCTCGTACATAGAAAAAGTATGCATATATTATAACATTTATGATTTATGTATATAATTGTTTTATGCATGTCATCCCCATCATTTTTAAGATAATGTTTGGTAGACACTTCAGAATGGACATAACGGGACATATAAGTTCTATTATGTGTTTGGTGTATTGGCATTCCTTAACCAAATCTCTTGAGTTCCCAAAACCGGTACCTAGGTACAAAGAATCCTGATGGGAAGGAGTATGGAAGCTGTGGTTGATTTGGTGTCTTGGGGCCAACACCTCTAAAGGGGCTTATCTATACCAACCTATTAGGGTTCCCACTATGCCGAAACAGACCAAACCCAGTGTCCACTCATATAGGCCCACATCAATGCCTACAGTAGTCTAAACGAGCTCACTTAATGCAGATCACTAGCGATCAACCCAATTGACGTAAATAGCTAATAAAATGTTTTAATATTTAATATGCACACTAGTGCAAAAAGGACCTTCTATGACGGTTGAAAATGGCCTTTTACGACGGTTGTACAACTGTCGTAGAACCAGGCGTCGTTGAAAATTTGAATTTTGACGACGCGTGAGGACCGTCGTAGAAAAAGAGAAACCAAGACGGTTAAGCTGGTAACCGTCGTGGAAAGTGTGGCATTTCACGACGGTTGCAAGGAAAACCATCGTGGAAAGTAGAGAAACCACGACGGTTAAGATAGCAACCGTCGTAAAATGCACTACTTTCCACGACTGTTTTCCTTTCAACCGTCGTGAAATGTTCTCTTTTCCACGACGGTTACCAGCTTAACCGTCGTGGAAAACCCTCCACCCCATAGGACATTTTTAGCTAGCTACGACATTTTCCGTAGTTAATCCGTAGCTAATAGGATCTCTTTGGTTTTCCTGCCTCCATGTTCGTGGTTTTTTTTCGTATCACTTGGGAGTCAGAGAAAGATTTTAAGATATTCTGATACACTTATTGTCAGAGAAAGATTTTAAGATATTCAGATACACTTATTCATAAAAAGATGATTAAGATGACCTTATATTTTCCAAACTGTAAATTCAGACATAAAGACACAGATATTAAATCCAGTTCATCCTAATAGTTGCATAACATAACACAAGAACATATTAAGTATTGAAATAGAGCATCGTCATAACTTCCACTATGGAGTGCACTTGTAGACAATAACGAAGTAGGATCATAGGATATTCCCAAACAACATGCTTAAATTAAAAACCACAGAAAATCACAGTACACAACACTATGAAATACCATTGATAAAAGGTCAGTGCAGCAATATAAATCAACACAAAAACTTAGAGAACTTTCAAATTTAATGTAATGTGTGTGTTGAAGAAATTAAAGAATGCATCACCTACAAGAAGAAACCTGTCCATGAGTGAAATTTCGATGTTGCCTATCCTACAACTGAAAAACTTAATTGAATAACTTGAATGTAAGTTTACTATGAACTTAAAATTGGGTTGAAAATTTTAAAGATTAGTTCTTCAATTTCATAAATTTTTTTAGGGGAACTAATCCTTCTACCTTTAACCCAGTTTTAAGAGAATACTAGACTTATTTTGACCTTTGGAGATGCTTTCCAAGAATGAAAAAGATGGTTATATTTTGGTGCATCAGAAAAATGCAAATTGATACGACCATTCCTTGGTGTGATGAAAACTAGAGACTCCAAAGAGGTTGCTTTCTGCAGAAGGATCTTTACCGATCCAAGTTCAGACTGCAGAAACTTGAAACCCTTCAACTTAACAACTCTCAGCATACGTTTGTTGTGTGACACTGAGGCTGAAGCTCCAACAATAAAAACAAAACAAAAGTAGATAAGCATCCCAAGAAAGTCAATAAAAGACAGGCTTCCATGTCCTTGTCCAACCTTAGTTGTTCATCAATCCTACCACTTAGCTAGTCACCATATATAAAGAAAAATGATATTAATATGCTTTGATATTTTTTTATTGTTTCATCAAATCTATCCCATTAATAGATATCATTTCATCCATGTAGCTGATCCCATTTAATTGGAAAAAGTCTTTGGTTATTTGAAAAGTGAAAGTCAATAGACTAACCATAAGAAGAATTCCTGGAATGGCATCAACTTGTCCAGGAGAAAATCCTGCAGCCCTTAGAAGCAGATGTATCACCATTGCTCCAAACACAGCCATCATGAAGGTAGTGCTCATCAGAAATGCATCTTTGTGCTTCAGTGTTGTGCTTGGTGAGAATTCAAATATGAAACTGTGGTTGATTCTTGTACCCTTCCACATGTACAGGTTGCATCCAGACATAAACAGGTGTAGGCTTAACAATGCAAACACACTGCACAAAATCATTGTAACCATGAGTGCAGTTTAACACAGGTGTCCTTGTCTTAAAATTTGCAGCTTAGATGTTAGTTAAGACTGTTCTTAATTTTTTTCATTTATGTGCACTTAATGGTTTATAATTACAAATGTGAGACAAAAAAAAAAGAGAAAGAGTTTAGCTGAAATAAAATAGTAAATATTTATGTCTCATTTTTACCCATATCAAGAACTTGGCATGTATGTAATAATTTGTGAGAGAAATTACTAGAGTCCTGTCTTGAGGGTAGAATATATGATCAAAATATCAAACACATTAATAAATGCACACACACACAATAATTGAAGACATATAATTAATGTGTTTAACTTACTCCCAAGGGACATCTCCAACCATGACCAAATCCCCTTCTTCATCTTCATAAGTTAGCACATGACATCTCTCTGACAGCACATGACCAAATCCCCTTCTTCATCTTCACAAATTTTGTTATCCTTTTTATATATTTATTATCGTACAATAAGAATCAAATTAAAAGATACAGACTTGAAAGAGAAGGAAAAATCTAAGATATTATATGCAATCAAACAAATACCTGACCATCAACCAGGAAAATAATAACAGAAGAGTGGAGGTTTCCCCTCACTACCTGCACCACCTTTCCTTCGTAGCCCTTGTAGGTTTCCCCTCACTACCTGCACCTCGTCGTCCTTCCGAACCGGTACTAACAGCACGTTATACTTCGATCAGAGGTCGGTGGAGAGTGGCGCACTCATCAGCACGCGACACACGCTCGACAACGCCGTGAAATGCGCCTTGCGGCTCTTGCGCCGGCTGCTTGAAACCCTTGGATTGAACTTCATTCTTTCTGTCTCAGAAGGAAGGGTTTGGGTTCTTTCTCTCAACCTACTTCAGAAGGAAGGTCTCAGAGCTACACTTCCTCTTCAACGAAGACGAAGATAGCGGAGGCTTCCCCGCCGATGACACCTGAGACAGATTCGTGATCTGAAAGAGATAGATGTGAGGGTTTGAGAGAGAGAGAGATGTGAGGGGGACAGTGGGCTATGGTGAGGGAGAGAGATGTGAGGGTTTGAGAGAGAGGAGCGTCGTGGGGAAGGGGAGGGGGACGGTGGGAGACGGGAAAACGGTGGGGAGATGGGGGTTTAGAGAGAGAGTCTGAAGGTAGAGAGAGAGATTATGGTTCTGATGCAGCGCAGGGGAGAAGGGGAAGTTGAATATATAGCCCACCTACCACGACGGTTGCACAGGCACCCGTCGTGGAATCCCATAGCCAACCTACCACGACGGTTGCTAAGGCACCCGTCATGGATTCCCATCTTTACTGCGCACACCCGCTTTTTTGCTGCACACACCCCTTTAATTTTTTGAAGCCTGCATCCTACTGCCACTATCAACGACGGTTGCCTGAGCAACTGTCATGGATTTCCATGCCAACCTACCACGACGGTTTCTCATGAACCGTCGTGGATTCCCCACTTTGCTGCGCACACCCCTTTTTTTGCTGCGCACACCTCTTTTATGTTTTGAAGCCTGGCACTATACACGACGGTTGTTTTACAACCGTCGTAGAAAACCCATGCCATGGACTTTCAACGACGGTTCATAGACAACCGTCGTTGTAAGTTACGCACATAATTGCATAAATGCCACCGCGTCACTTTCCACGACGGTTGCTGCACAACCGTCGTGGAATGGCCGTCGTAGTATTCAGTTTTTGTAGTAGTGGCAGCACCCAAAAATAATTATTAGAAATTAAAATTTTCTAACAATCTCCCACTTGGACTTCATATTAACTTCAAACATTTATATCACAGGAAAAACTTCAGGCGCGCAACTGTACGCTATTTACTTTTAGACTACCCCTTAACAATCCGGTCCATCTCATACATTAACTGAGAACCACCATGTAACGTCTTAATTTCTTAATTCAAGAAAAATGCCCGTTGGAAACACCATTTTCAAATTTCTGAAATTATTTCGCTTTATTATCGGTATCTTAATAAGCACACTTCCAAAAAATTAATGTAAGTCTAACGTTTACATAAGCTGAATACATTAATCATTCAACATACATCTCATAAATTTCTATGCCACTTAGTGGCTCAAAATAACAGTTAACCCTAAATACATGATTTCTAGCCTAATACAATAGAATATAACCCAATTACATCTAAAACACTCATGAAATTCAGACTGATAACTAGGGTGGGGCGATCCACACTAGGAGCTTCCAATCTCCATCCAAGCATATTCAGCCAATCCATTCTGCATAACTAAAATGTATCCCACAACGTGGGGGTGAGACTAGTGTCACGGTGAGCATAACCATGCATGCATGCACATAGTGTGAGGAGAGAAGACATATGAGATGCAACACATAATACTGCATGTCGTACATAAACTATTTCAATTACCACATTGTAACCACACTCAACTATACATGATGTCTAATGCCAATTTCAAAGTAAATATTCTATGCATGACCAGCATTACCCCACAGACGGGGTCTTTTCACTTAATCTCTGGGGCTAAACTGAGCTCAGACTACACAGAACATATTCCTTGGGGACGTATCCCACCATTACCCTGGGGACCTAAGTTCAATTACTCTGGGGACTGAAGTCCAATCTTGATTAATTAAGGTGATCATCTGGGGATGAAGCCAAAATCTAGGGCCGAAGCCGAATCTGGGGTCGAATCCAAAATCTGGGGCCGAAGCCATTTTTCTAGGGCCGAAGCCAAAGTCATTTTTATTTGGGAGCCGAGGCTCAAAACCATTTTCCAATTATCCGGGTCCAAGGGCCTTAATGCAATGCACACACATAACATATAGTACATGAATCATGCTAGATCTAAACATTCTCTTAGGTATAATGAACCCCATCATATGAATCTCATACCCCAATCCCCAAATCCAATCATAGCATGTTCTTCAAGCATAAATCATAATCTATAAGATAATAATAACAGGGAATGGGTGAAACCCTAAGCATATCATACCCTAACTCATGCCTTTAATCATAATGATTATCCAAGCCAAACATAGAGCATCCATAACATTACAAGCACATACAAAGCTAGAGGAAAGGGGAGAGGAGGGATTAGGGTTCATTCAAAGGATTCAAGCAAGGATGAGAGTGGGTGTGTGAGTTATACTCACCTCTGTGGAAGCTCAAAGAGAAGGAAAAAAGGTTGGGGAAGGTTATGCGGTGAGATCCTTGGCCTAGATCTCCTTCCTTCAAGCTCAACGGCCACTTCCTCTCACTAGAAACCCTTGAAGGGAATCAAGCATGTGTTCAGGGTGCAACGGAAATAAATGGATTCCCTCCCTTGTTATAATCGTTTTGCGAAAACACGAATCAAGGCAAAAAGGTATTGAAATGAAAGGTCGTACATTATTAGGATTATAAACGAGGCAAGTGTAGCCACGTCTCTATTGGTATCCACGCCAACAGCCGGACTAGGACTCTCTCCTCAGCTCTGCTAGTAGCCTTGGAAAGTAAGAAGCGATTGCTCATGTATCTCAGGGTAGTGCATCTTATGCTCTATTTATAGAGTGGTGGCTAAGGTTTTACCCTTCACTCACTTAACCCTCACACTTATGGGCTTGGCCCATAATAATTCTAATTAAATTATATTAGAATTATTATCCTTTCCTAGTGGCATGTTGTATGCGTGTGACCCAATAGGATTTTAATATTTGGTTATAATATTAAAATAAAACTCTTTTATATTTAATATCATAAATAGTGAGCGGTATCTAGCAACACATCACTATCCAAATATTACGATTATCAATAACTTTGGTAAATCCTATTTTATTATAATAATTTATATTCTTTGTCCCTTTGTACAAATATCTAATTGAACACAAGGGTATGGATTGTGTCAACCTTGTATAGTTCAATTTATATTTTCTTGATCCCCAAGTAGACTGTACAGAAAATAAATATCTCATATTTATTCTCCTGAGCATGGCCATGCATTTTGCAGTCTCACTTTATCAAGAGGCCTACAGATATAACTCTTGTTACATAGGAGGGACAAATCCCATCTAGGGCACTCACATTCCACGGCATAATTTATTATATGTCCAAAAACCAACTTTATGATTACCCTGTTACAGGTAACATTTGATGATAATTAAAACATATAATTCCTTATGTAGGAATCGTAGTGATTTCAGGTCGAAGGACTTCATATAACATTTATTAATTTAAGAAACGTTCATGACACTCATGTAACAACCCATGCAACGTTCTTAAGGTGGGTCTGTCCAGTGCACCATTACTCTTAATATGTACCTATGTGAGCACATGATATCTCATATCCATGATCTGTGAGATGTGATCATCAATGAACTCACATGCTAGTCTAAATGCATCTTTGTCCTAAGATGATAATTGACTAGGGACTATTTAAGAATAGTTCTTCATAAGCTCTCACGATCAAGTCATCTACTTGATTCCTTATGAAGTTTAAGCTTACTATTCTAAGGACAATAATTATACTCTAAAAGAATAAGTTTGCCTTTATAAAATAACATAATACAAGTGATGGATGTTCACAAATATATAAGTCTCTAGTGCATATTCCTAACAATCTCCCACTTGCACTAGAGACATTCAGACATAACTATTATGCCTAATGATCTAGTGTGCCCTTCATGCTTCTGCTGCACAAGGGGTTTATTGGGTTTGTAACAGCGACTGTTTCTTGCTTCGAACTCTTCTAGCTCACAGCGCCACCATTCAAACAAAACACATAACCTGATTGCGATCTTCAATCATCATTGTCGGTTTGGAAGCTAGCATTAGTGTATACCTTTACAAGTAGCTCTTCCTCACCTCCTCGTATCAAGAATGAATCCTCAGTTCTTCTTAAGTACTTAAGGATGTTCTTGACTGTTGTTTAGTGACCTTTACCAAGATCAGACTGGTATCTGCTAGTCATGCTTAAAGCATATGACATTTCTGGTTAAGTACATAACATGGCAAACATGATAGACCCTATAGCGGATGCATAAGGAATCTTACTCATGTGACCTCTCTCTTCTTCACTACAAGGAGTATGAGCCTTAGATAGGCTTATACCATGTGACATAGGCAAAGATACTCTCTTAGAATCTTGCATGTTAAAACGTTTTAACATTTTTCTTATGTAGTTACTTTGACTTAGGCCAAGTAATCTTCGAGATCCATCTCTATAGATCCTTATATCTAACACATTCGCCCAAATCTTTCATAGAAAAATAATTTCCTAACCAAGTCTTTACAGACTGAAGGGTAGGCACGTCATTTCCTATGAGGAGTATGTCATCTACATACAAAACCAGAAAAACCACTATGTTGTCACTAACCATTTTGTAGACACAAGGTTCATCTTCATTTTAATGAAACCAAACTACTTTACAGCTTCATAAAAAATGAAGATTCCAGCTTCTAGAAGCTTGCTTTAATCCATAAATGGATCATTGCAACTTATACACCTTTAGGTATAGAAAAACCTTCAGGTTGTATCACATACATATATTCAAGAAGGCTTCCATTAGGAAGGTTGTCTTGACATCCACTTGCCAGATTTCATAATCATGGCAAGTTGCAATAGCAAGCAAGATCCGAACAGATTTAAGCATGGCAACTGGGGAAAAAGCGTTTCATCATAGTCTATACTATGAATTTGCGTCAAACCCTTTATCCAGCAACCGTGCTTCAAAGGTACTTACATTACCATCCATGTCAGTTTTCCTCTTTGAAAACCCACTTTTACCCTATGGGGTTTATCCCTTCGGATGGCTCAATCAAGGTCCATACCTTGTTAGTGTACATGGAATCCATTTCAGATCTCATGGCATCAAGCCATTTCTCAGATTCTGGACTCAAAAGAGCTTCTTGGTAGATCACTGGTTCACCTTGATCCATTAGCAATACATCCCTTTCCTGAGACACAAGGAAACCATATCTCTCAGGTTGGTGACGTACTCTTTCTGATCTACGCAAGTCTTGCGCTACTTGAGAAGGTGGCTCCACAACACTTTGTGATATCTGCTCTTGCTCCATTACCGGCTCATTACTACTCTGTGGTACTTGAATTTCTTCAAGTTCTACTTTCCTCCCACTCATTTTCTTAGAGACAAATTCCTTCTCTAAGAATATAGTAGTCCTAGCGACAACCACTCTGCCTTTGCTAGGATTATGGAAGTAGTAACCCTCAGTTTCCTTTGGGTATCCCACAAATAAGCACTTATCTGATTTGGGTCCTAGCTTATCTGAAACCTGGCGTTTCACATAAGCTTCACAACCCCAAATCTTCATAAAATACATATTAAGTCACTTCCTAGTCCATATCTCATATGGTGTCTTAATGACAGCCTTAGGTGGAACACGGTTTAGTGTGAAGGCTACTGTTAGCAAAGTATGACCCCAAAAGGAGTCGGGGAGATCAGTATGACTCATCACAGATTGAACCATATCTAATAGAGTTCGATTTCTCCTTTCTGAAACTCCATTCCATCGAGGTGTTCCAGGAGGAGTGAGTTGAGATGTTATCCTACTCATTTTCTTAGATAGTCATCAAATTGTTGGCTTGAGTATTCTCCACCTCGATCTCATTGAAGTGTTTTAATAACCTTGCCAAGTTGGTTTTATACTTCATTCTTAAATTCCTTGAACTCTTCAAAGGATTCGGATTTTGTGTTCCATCAGATACCCAAATCCATATGTACTGAAATCATCAGTAAAAGTGATGAAGTATTAAAAACCTCCTCTAGCCATTGTGCCCATGGGCCCACATACATCACTATGTATGAGACCAAGAAGATCACCGACCCTTTCACCCCTTTTTTGGTGAATGGGGTTTTGGTCATCTTCCCAAATAAATAAGATTCACATCTTTCAATTGATTCAAAATCAAATGAATCCAAATAACCATCTTGGTGGAGTTTGGATATGCATTTCTCATTTATGTGGCCTAAGCAACAATGCCAAAGGTAAGTTGGGTTCAAACCATTTGTTTTGACCCTTTTAGCATTTATGTTATAGATAGGCGTCTTAACTTTGCACAACCATAAAATATATCATTCAAATAAATTGAACAATTGTTGTTCTTTATTATGAAAAAACACTCTTGTCTAAACAAGAAACGAAATTAATATTCACAAAATAACAATCATCCAATTGGCAAAGTTAAATAATAGGTTCCTACGGCTAAGGCAACAACTCTTGCTCCATTTCCACACGTAGGTCGACTTCTCCTTTAGCCAATGACCTACTTCATTTAGATCCTTCACATTCACACTAATGTGAGATTCACATCCGGTATCCAATACCCAAGATACAGAAATAGGTAAATTGACTTCTATAACATATATATTCCTGAAGCGGAAGTCTCACTTCCCTTCTTCTTGATCTCCTCCAGATACTTTACACAGTTTCCAATGTCTTGATTGGCCACAGTGGAAACATTTTCCTTCCTTAGCTATCTCACCCATAGGTTTCAAGAATTTCTTTCTTGCCCTTGCCTTTTCACGGTTGAACCATCAATATGGCCTTCCCTTTACCTTTATTAATGTTTTTCTTAGCTGTTCTTAACATGCTTAGCAATTCTAGCAGCGATTTGTCAAAATCATTCATGTTATAGCTCATGATGAGTTGACTATAGCTGTCCAGCAACGATTGTAGGATAAGATCAGTGGCCAACTCTTGGCCTAATGGGAATCCAAGCCTTTCTAGGTTTTCAATGTACCCAATTGCTTTGAGTACATGAGCACCAACAGGGGTTCCCTCTGCCAGTCTTCATTGATAAAGTGCTTTTGAGATTTCAAATCGTTCAAGCCTAGCTTGTCATTGATAAAGTCTCTTTAAGTGTACAATCATATTGTATGTCTCCATGTTCTCATGATGTTTTCAACATTCATGGTAGTAAGCATAAGGCAATCAACATCGAGAGTAACATCCAGATGCTTTCTAAAAGTATCCTTGTAAGCTTTCGAAGTATTTGTAGCGGGTGTTTCAGGAATAGGCCCTTCCAGGACATATATCCTTTCCTAAGGACAATCCTTAGGTCTTATACCAGTCTAGAAAGTTAATTCCAGACAGTTTGTCCTTCTCAAGGACAGATCGCAATAAAAGTTACTTGTTGTGCTTGTTGCTATGCACGTAAGTATCATATAATAAACATATTTAATAAGGTCTTTAAATAAATATGTCTCCCACTATTTTGATTCAAAACAAGTACCCTCAATATAAAGAATAAAAAAATCCCATCACTAGATTTTCTAGTGGGCCAAGATCCATATTTCACCTTATTTTAAGTCAGCTTTGGTTGATCGCTTAAGAAAAGGTTATTTAGGTAGGAACACGCTTTCCAATTGCATCTTTTACTACTCTTGGATAGTTAGGTGAATAACTCTTATTCTAATTCATCTTATGAATTAATGCCTAACTTAGTGCCTCTAGGGTCTTCAATCCTATTGAATATACCTAGTTAAGTCAATACCCAATGGTTGACAATAGATAAATGTACCCTGCTTTGGCAGACCCACATTTATTTCATCGCGCCTTACTAAAATAGATAAATGTACCCTGCTTTAGCAGACCCACATTTAATCGATTCAAGCCTTGACGAGTGCCATACATTGGAAGGCAAAACATGACTTAATATTAGCGCCTCTAGGTTTTTCAATCATATTGAATATACCCAATCAAAGACCAATGGTTGACAATTGGATATTACTTTTATCCTATCGTGTCTCACTAGAATAGATAAATGTACTCTGCTTTGGCAGACCCACACTTAATCGATTCTAGTCTTGACGAGTGTCATTCATTGGAAGGCATAATAAGAATTGAGGGATTTGAACGCTTTATTTTTCCATTCCTTTGTTAAACCATTTAACAAAAACATAATCGCCCCTCGCTAAAATAGATAAATGTACCCTGCTTTGGCAGACCCACACTTAATCCATTCTAGCCTCGACGAGTGTTATTCATTGGAATGAAAAACATAACTTAACATTCCCTTCGAGGGATTTGATCACTTTAATTTTATTCCTTTGTTAAACCATTTAACAAACATACAAGCATGCATCTCATACAAAACACATGATATGGTTATGGCCTCCTAAAATTCCAATACAAAATTACATCACATATAATCTTGAAGTCACAATCCACATGTCTCTACATGCTCCTTTGACTCCATGCTCTTTCCGGTTACATTACATACAAGAAGAAACCTCGTTTTAACATACGAGGGGATAAAGATGAGAAGAGAGAATTACAAGAGGAGTGTTAAGAGGTAAGGCACGACACACAGGTCGTATTTAAATTAAAACAACTAAGGCCATAACCAATCATCATGCAAACTCAACATCCATTGATTGTAAAATACGTGATAATAAGATGTATATATTAAGCGAGGTTGGATAACGCGCATACGAAATAACACACTACGCAGTGTAGCACGGGGGTCCCGCCCCTTGCGGGGTGCGGGGCAGCGCCTCGACACAAAAAATTAGATTTGATAAACATTCAACCAATCATCAATAAGTGTCTCGCATCAAATGAATACTTCACAAACCGATAAACGAGTGAGTCCCTCATATCATTTGAATACGTTCTTGTCAGCAAATTGATAAGTGGCATGTTTATCGTAGCCAATATTTGAGTCGAGACAAGGTTTCAACAATTGAACCCTTTGACGCCCAAAACACAAACTCTTTCATGTTCCATAGGACCCTCCAACATTAGAACATATAAACATATATATACACCGCACATAAAACAATCAATAAAGGATACATCGCTCATAAAACGATCAATAAAGGGAATAAAATAACATGATTCTGAAAGCTGCGCTTCGCTTGCGCTTTACCTGCGCTTTAGTCTGAGCTGAAGCGCAGGTATCAGAATCAAAGACGTAACCTGTGCTTCGCTTGCGCTGTAGCCTAGCCTGCAGTGCAGATCTGCGTTGCAGCGCAGGTTGCAGCGCAGAAAACAACACTTCGTTTTACCTCCGCTTCACCTCGGCTTCACATGCGCTTTACCTGCGCTTCAGCGTGAGTGAAGCGCAGAAACGACGTTTCAAAAACGTCTTGCGATTTAAACAATAATAATACCAGAATATCACCATATTCAAAAGATTAAAAGCCCAAAACGTGTTAAT
The DNA here is from genome assembly GCA_026901365.1 of Sesbania bispinosa. Classification (NCBI taxonomy): domain Eukaryota; kingdom Viridiplantae; phylum Streptophyta; class Magnoliopsida; order Fabales; family Fabaceae; genus Sesbania; species Sesbania bispinosa. Next base: position 1,243,557 of record QLOH01000263.1, on the reverse strand, counting down.
CGCAAACCAACGCTCTGATACCAATTGAAGGGAATCAAGCCTGTGGTCAGGGTGCAGCGGAAATAAATGGATTCCCTCCCTTGTTATAATCGTTTTGCGAAAACACGAATCAAGGCAAAAAGGTATTGAAACGAAAGGTCGTACCTTATTAGGATTATAAACGAGGAAGGTGTAGCCACGTCTCTATTGGTATCCACGCCAACAGCCGGACTAGGACTCTCTCCTCAGCTCTGCTAGTAGCCTTGGAAAGTAACAAGCGATTGCTCATGTGTCTCAGGGTAGTGCATCTTATGCTCTATTTATAGAGTGGTGGCTAGGGTTTTACCCTTCACTCACTTAACCCTCACACTTATGGGCCTGGCCCATAATAATTCTAATTAAATTAGAATTAGAATTATTATCCTTTCCTAGTGACATGTTGTATGCGTGTGACCCAATATGATTTTAATATTTGGTTATAATATTAAAATAAAACTCTTTTATATTTAATATCATAAATAATGAGCGGTATCTAGCAACATATCACTATCCAAATATTACGATTATCAATAACTTTGATAAATCCTATTTTATTATAATAATTTATATTCTCTGTCTCTTTGTCCAAATATCTAATTGAACACAAGGGCATGGATTGTGTCAACCTTGTATAGTTCAATTTATATTTTCTTGATCCCCAAGTAGACTGTACAGAAAATAAATATCTCATATTTATTCTCCTGAGCATGGCCATGCATTTTGCAGTCTCACTTTATCAAGAGGCCTACAGATAGAACTCCTGTTACATAGGAGGGACAAATCCCATCTAGGACACTCACATTCCACGACATAATTTATTATATGTCCAAAAACCAACTTTATGATTACCCTGTTACAGGTAACGTTTGATGATAATTAAAACATATAATTCCTTATGTAGGAATCGTAGTGATTTCAGGTCGAAGGACTTCATATAACATTTATTAATTTAAGAAACGTTCATGACACTCATGTAACAACCCATGCAACGTTCTTAAGGTGGGTCTGTCCAGTGCACCATTACTCTTAATGTGTACCTATGTGAGCACATGATATCTCATATCCATGATCTGTGAGATGTGATCATCAATGAACTCACATGCTAGTCTAAATGCATCTTTGTCCTAAGATGATAATTGACTAGGGACTATTTAAGAATAGTTCTTCATAAGCTCTCACGATCATGTCATCTACTTGATTCCTTATGAAGTTTAAGCTTACTATTCTAAGGACAATAATTATATTATAAAAGAATAAGTTTACCTTTATAAAATAACATGATACAAGTGATGGATGTTCACAAATATATAAGTCTCTAGTGCATATTCCTAACAACCCCCTCTCTCTAGACGGAAAAGCAAGAAGAAGAAAGTGAATAGGAAACCCTAACATTAATGTTTTAAAAGAATCGGAAACGTTCCTACGATCGGAGGTCGCTCTAGCGCAACCTGAGCAAGAGAATGAAAGTGTTGTTCGCAGACTCTCGCTCGAGCGGAGCCTGAAGGAGAGTTGAGCGCGCGCTGAGCTGAATTAACACCAAAACTCTCAGAACCTCTCTATTTTCTGCACTCAGGCTACGCTTGAGCTCAACCTAAGCGAGAAAACCGGATTGGAATTTCCCCTGATTACTGAGTGCACGTATCAACCCCCTAAAACTTGATTTTTACCCCTCTATGATTCTAACTCAATTCTCTTCCACTCAAACCTAATTCCTTTCCCTAAAACCTTCTTCTAACTTAGTTTTTCTCATTCGAATCTCTCCCCACTCTAATCTTTCCCAAATCAACTCCTTTGTTCCTAAAGCCTATTCCGTTGCTATTTTAACACACTTAATGACTAAAACATAGGGTGATTCACTTCTCCCTAACTCCTTCTAATAACATACCCTTTCAACTTAGTTCTTCTTCATCTAACCTCATTTTCTCATCCTTATACCATTATAACTCTCTCTGACTCAAGGTGAGATTGCTTCTGAGTTCTGCCTACAACTATATCACTTAACGATTGGTTATTCTTCCAAAATCTCTTAAAACTCGAGACTCTTATTTTATTCACCTAATTTTTTTGTCTAAATTCACATCCTAACCCCCAATTTCCCTCCTACCTCTAACCCTCCTCTCTTGGCCGGATCCACAGTCTAAGGCTTTCACTATGTTTTCTAGGCCTCAATTTTGCTATGTTACCCAATTGGTAATGGATTTTAGGAACTTAAGACTATATCCTTGAGGTATTGGGTTTGAATCCACAGAGGATCCCCGAGGGGGAATAATCCACTTTAGGGGGTGGAAAAGCTTAGGTAACACGCCCAATGAATTCCTAGGCCCCTGCAGTTGGGCCGCAGGTCAAGGCTGGGGTGTTACATTTGATACAAAAATGTAACGTCCTAATTTATAATCCTAGGATTTAGTTTGTTGGAAACCAAATACTGATTTTTTGAAGTTATCTCGCGCCATTTAGATACCAGATAACATAACCATACATCACTAATGTTACATACATTCACTTAAATAATATATGGGACAACATCAAATTAAATGTATAAGTTTAAAAGTGCCATCATGGCTATAACTAAATCTAAATACAACATTCATCTAAGGATAACCTCATACATGTGCCCTAATAAAAGACCCAAGGGAGCCACATGTACAATCATATCCTTAACCAAATAACAATTCAACAATGAAGGGCTACTACCAATAAATACATCTCTAATCCCTTGGCTCAAAATATAAATCAAAAGACTAAACTCCCACCGGCCTGCAAGCTCACTGTCGTAAGAGGAAATGACTTGATGAAACTTGTGATACCATTGATGAGATGCTTGTTCGAGACCATAGATGAATTTCTTTAGTTTGCATACCATAGACTTCGAGTCACCTATCACAAACTTTTCTGGTTACACCATATAAATCGTCTCTTCAATGTTGCCATTGAGAAATGCAATCTTAACATCCATCTAATGGAGCTCTATGTCATAATGAGTTACAAGTTCCATAATTGTCCTAAAAGAATCCTTCAAAGACACCGGGGAAAAGGTTTCTTTGTAGTCGATGCCTTCCTTTTGAGTGAATCCTTTAGCAACTAAGTGGGCCTTATCTCTCTCAACATTACCTTTCGAGTCCTGCTTGGCTTTAAATGTCCATTTGCAACCAATGGGCTTCGCACCTTTAGGTAATTCGATAAGATCCCAGACATTATTGTCTTGCATAGACTTCATCTCATTCTTCATTGCATTAATCCACTTTTGAGAGTTGGAACTTTGCATGGCTTGGCAGAAATTGATTGGATCATTTTCTGATAAACCAATGCCATCCTCATGTTCTTGGAGAATCAAAATATAATCATCTGGATTTACACTTCTCCTTTTTCTAGTAGATCTCCTTAATGGCATTTCTTGAGATTGTTTAGCTTGCTCAATGGGTATTTGGGGTAGAACCTCATCGTTGTCTTGTGTTGGGACAATGTAAAGAATAAATCCATTATTTCTATCTACAAATGGAGTAGGTACTGGAACAGTAATAGGCACAAGGACTTGATCACTGTCAATGATAGGTTCTTTCTCAGAGACAACATTCCTTATGTTCTCTTCCTTCCCAAACTCAACATCCTCAAGGAATTTCGCATTCCCCGTCTAAAAAAATGATCTAGCTAGTAGTGGGATTTTAAAATTAATAGCCCCGAGAATGTTCAGGATAACCAACAAAATAACAACTAATAGTCCTTGATTACATCTTGTTTTCGTGTAGCCTATAAGGATGGACCTCAGTTGGACAACCCCAAATGTGTAAATGCTTTAGGCTTGGTCTTTTACCGGTCCATGGCTCATAAGGAGTTTTGTTAACTATTTTACTTAGTACCCTGTTTAGGATGCTGACTGTAGTCTTAAGCGCTTCTCCCCACAATCACTCTGGCAAGGAAGAATGACTAATTAATCATACTTCTCACCATATCCTTAAGAGTCATGGTTCTACGTTTTGCAGCACCCACTACAACATTTAAGACTTTAGACAACAATAAAAAAATGTGTCCGTAAGTAAGAAAACAATGGCCTTAATCTAAGGCCACAATTTAGCCACAGTTTTCTTGACATGGTCTAAGTGATCGTGGTCTATACCAAAAAGCCACGATTTTTATTTTTGGCCACATTTTCTAGAAAACAGTGGCCTAATATAATGGAAAAGGCCATGTTTTTTTTAAGCAGTCTAAGACAACGATTTTTTGTTTTAGTTTCAGCCATGCTTTAAAAAATGTGGCCATATGTTTAAGCCACAGTTTAATAGGTATGCTTAACGCAACGATTTTCGGATTTTGTTTTAGATTATAGTTTTATGAAATGTGGCCATATCCTTAGGCCACAGTTTTTGGCACAGTTTCAGATAGCGCTTTTAGTTTTACTTTTATGCTACATTTATAAAATGTAGCCATAGGCTTAGGGCACGGTTTTTACAGTGTTATTCGTATTTACGCCATTTACAATGTGGTCATATTAAGCCACAAATTTTATAGTATGGTCTTTTATTAAGCAACAAAATTTGAATTATTTAGACTACAGTTTTGAAACACCTGTAAGTTCAGTTTTAAACCACAATTATTTACCAATGTATAGGTAGTGGTATAGCTGTAACTAACATTCAAAGCAAGTAAATTTTCCATCTAAAAATTGAAATCTCAATATTTTCATAGGAAACAACTGTGTATATTAAAATATAAATGTGCCACAACAAAATGTGTAAATTAAACACTAGCATATACCAATTTTTGGTCAAAAGTGAAAACAATACAAGTTTTAGATAATAGTAATGATGATTTCATTCAAAACAAATCATCCAAGATAAATTGTATTCACTTCCGTGCATATATTGCATATACTGGTAAAAATATTAGTCACAACTGATGTAAGCATATATAAGATTGTATATATATAGTATCTCCTCGTTAATTATGTTCACATTCAGGTTTTAGATTCAATACAATTGAAGCATAGGAGAAGTTGTTTCATCGTGATCTGGAGAAATAACTATATACTCTAAATTATGAAAGCATTATCAAGGATGGTCATGGATATTTCAAAGCACGCACCGGTATATATAGGATTCAACACAACCATATTTAATTGGAAATCAATCAAATTATAGGTTTTGGCTTTGGCTTCTTAGTCAGGTTTTATGTATAGATCACATAGTTGATGATTAAAGGAAACAATTTTTAATTATAGGTCAAGTCAACCGGTTTACTCATTAAAACTGTCCTGAACTACTATCTAAAGAAACATTATCAAACCTTGTCAAAAATTGGAAATTATGTTTTAAAGCGAGTGCAAGAAAACTACTTAATTTCTTGATTTGTTCTAGGCTCCTACATACCAAATTGATTGCAGGGGAAAGCTAGATCCTCCAAACCTGGAAAGAAACAAAATAAGGGCACTAAAAGTGAGTGACTGAGAAACATATTACTTTTGAACTAAAAATATAAGAACAAAATTGGCTTCTAGAATCCAAATAGGACACCAAAAGGAAAAAAAAATTAGACAATTATACCAACTTGTTAAGTAGGTATCAATAATAAATAAAAATCTTTCTTAACATAATCTCCTTAACAAAACTTGGTGATGATTGGTTTCTTTTGCAAAATCTAAGTCACAATTGGTTTCTTCAACTTTATACACTACCTGTTTAAGGTAATTAATTAATTGAGCTTATATACTGCATACACAATTTTATAGCCTCACTAATAAAATTATTCATGCAGATGCAGACTGTAACGTCCTAATTTCTTAATTCAAGAATACTTCCCTTTATAGACAAAACTCTTAAATTCTAAAATCATTTCGCGCCATTTTGAATATCGTCATACAATCACATAATTGCTTAGACAATCCAACATTTTCTTAAGCTAAATACATAAAATTGCTCAACATACTTCATACAATACACTTGTAACTCAGTGACCCTCAAATGTAATCAATCCTGGATACAACATTCTAATTAATACAACATTACACAATTTTAATTACGTCTAAGTGTCCTAGAAGTCAATCTGACAGCTGAGGGGTGGAAGGATCCACCGTAGGGGCTTTAACTCTTCATCCATTGTCGATCAATCTTTCCTGCACAACTGAATGTAATTTCCCACGTTGTTGGATGAGACTACGTCCCAGTGAGTGTGATAATAGTGTGTGCAGTGTGGGGGAAGACAGGTATGTTAGGACCATAGGAAACACTAGAAGGGGGGTTGAATAGTGTTTTATAATCTTTACTGATTTTTCGTGAAAACCTTTTAAAAACAAGCAAAAATATTTTCAATGTTCAAACAATTTTGCTAAAAATGAGTTTTCAGAGACTTGCTGATACACTTCAGCAGGTCCAATAAAATTGCCTTTTAAAATGATTTGCGTAATAAATAAAGTTGATTTTGCTATGAAAATTATAAAATCACATTTCAGAACCCTCCTCGGTTAGAGATAAACAGATAACAACAGAAAGTAAAGAGCTAAGGGTAGAGAGAACTTGACCACACAAATTTATCCCGCTTCACCCACTAACCCAGTGAGCTACGTCCAGTCCCAGGGCAAAACTCCACTGGATTTTCCACTAATCTCTCAAGATTACAAGTATTATTTGAAGCTAGCCTCTTTAGGATAAACACCGAGTATTCTTTGGACCTAGCCTCTACAAGGCTAAACTAAGTATTCTTTCTTCCTTCAAGCCTCTCCAGGCTCTCAGACACTTAATAGTGTTTACAATATAAACTAAGTTTAAGTTTCTGAAAAACTTAAACTTAGGTTCTTCTTGTACTAAGGGATAGCTGAGTAAAACTCAGGATACAAAGCATTAATCAAAGTACAAGGATATGAGATACAACGAAGTGTTTTTGGCTTGAAATGATTTTCTCTTAATACGATCGATTCACTCTTTTTGCTGAGACTTTTCTTCATTTCTTTCTGGAGAGCTTTTTTAAATCTTCATGTTTTCTTAACTCTCTTTTCTGGAATGGTTCACCTTTCTGTGAGATTTTTCTACATTGCTCTCTCTATTCTTCAAGGCCTTTCATTGTGCTATATATAGCATTGGAAAAATAGCCGTTGAGAAAGTAGACATTGAGAGATAAACTTGTGAAAGTCTTTGTCTTGAGTAGAGTAGGTGTCCAGAGATAGCACTGCTCTGACACACAGCAGGTACAAGTGTTCCTTTTACGTGTACGATGCTTCATAAGATGCGAAAAGAACTCTGCAAAGACTTCGTTTTGTAGATGTTGACAGAAGACGTTTAGAAACCTTTTAGTCTTTGCGCAGAAATTCTTCTGTCTTTAATAGATATTGTGTTGCATAATAATGGTAAGACTTCTCAACTTAAAAGATGGTACACATCATCAGAGGGTTGAGAGAGTCTTCAGCAGATTCAAGCATTTCATAGAGTTCATCTTTATAATGAGCATGAATTGCCACATCATCAAGTGATGGTTCAGAGAGTATGTGTTCAAAAGGTTCAACTTTAGTACGCACATACTTCCAGCAGGTTGAGCACTTTCAAATGATTGCATAACTTCAACATGTTGCTCTAAATCAACAGGTTCAAAGTATGCTTCTTTCAGAAGATTGCTTCAAGCTGGTTTCAGCCAATTTAGTGTTAGTTATCTTCAGACTGTTTGGTAAACGCAGTTTCAGTATGTTCATGATAGTATTTTCCTGCAACACATAGAACAAATACCTTTGAGCATAATCTGTTTCTTATTCAGATAATGTGATCAACAAATTTCATAATCATTAAAACCAAGGGTAATGAGTATTTGATTTAATTTGAATACTTAAATTATTCTGAGACTCAACATTCTCCCCCTTTTTAATGATGAAAAATTTGTATATCACTGACAAATATTATAAGGAGAATTTCAGAAATCTAAGTTAAGTAAATACTTGATGGGTTTCTGGCAAGCGAACCACAAATCCAGCATTATAATAGTAAGAAAGAGTATCGTATCCACAGGGAACGGTTAATTTCTGTAAACTGTGATCTATTTATCAAGAGAAAGCATGGTTTAGAGAGTATTGTGCGGAATTGTAAATAACGAAAGTAATAATCAACTGGAATTAGAAAGGTAGAGTTAGAGACACTTTACTTGGATTAGGATTGGACTTCATATCATCTCACCCTTTGTGCATGTGAAAACTATCTATTATTTTAGGTTTACTCTATAATATCCTAGACAAACTTTATTGCTAAGACCCCGAGTTACCAGCGGCCTCACACACTCAAAGATAATCCATGCGGGCTCTCCCAGGCGACAGACTTACCCTCGACTTATTTCGCTCTCTTTTGTTCAGTTTGTAAAGAACTAGTTCAAATATGAGGCCAACGTTGTGGACGCAACTTCGCTCAAGTACTGTCACTACCCTCACTCATTAGAATATGCCCATGTTCGAATCCTGGATTAACAATCAACTAACTCTTTTGCTATCAGTTTAGTAATACCAAGCCTAATGGTCGGATGCCCCTTCAATTAGAGTACTCACACTACCCGTCAATCATTAGCAAAACACCCCTTTTCGGAATAGTGGTTAACCGAGTAATCCTATTCAATCAAAAAGTGAGTTTCTTCAGAATCCGCTCCCCCACTCTCAGTCCTAATCAGAACTATAAAAATAGTAAATACTAGCCTATAACTCCAGGCGTAAACCGCGGGAATTAGGAATTAAGCGCAGAATAAGATTACCAATAGTATAGACAGAGAGCACAGAAATAATAATATAGAGTTTACATACACTTGGGGATAGAATCAATTACATCCAATCCTACTGGAGAGTTAACTACTCGAGGTAGCCATACAAACCACCGAAGATGCTGTCACCATCTCCAATCCTCGTGAAGGGATCCTCCTCTCCTACTCTAAACTTAGCTCTGGTACATTATCACTAAACTATAGACTAGATTACAATGATCGTGCACACTGGGATTGGTGCAAGAGGTTCCTATTTATAGACTAAGGAAAGACACAACAATTAGGGGAGAAATCTATCTAAAAACGGCAACAGGGACCAAAACAGCGTAACCTGCGCTTCAGGCTGCGCTAGAGCGTAGGATGAGGCGCAACTTCCAGAGAGTCTGCGCTTCACCTGCGCTATAGCGCAGGTTGAAGCGCAGGTAGCGTACTGCAACTCCAACTTTCTCTTTTTAATCTTGATCTCTCCCCGAGAATGGTTTTAGCAGATTTGTTGATGACACACTGTTAGAAGCTTGGACCTGCAAGACCTACACTAGAGGAAATGCACCAACTTCAAGCCAGAACTTCAAGCAAGGAAGAGTTGGAGAATTTAGTGTCCTACAAATAAAGGTCACTACCCTACAGAAGGACACCTTGACCCTGGATAGGACCCTTGTCCTATGGACCACCCTTTATTAGGACTCTTTTGTATTTTCTTTTTATTTTTGTAATTTTCCTTTTATTTTCCTCCTACTTGGGCGCCCACATGTATGTGTTTATTGGCTAGTAGGTTGCCTTGCTAAAAGGTTTAGGAGTCTTGGGTTCAATTCCCACATAGGATAGAATTTTTATTCATCTTTTTATTTGTTTTCATGAGTGGGGTGCCATTTTGAGAGGTTTATTGGCTTAAGACTTAGCTTAGCCATAAACCTTGGGGGTCATGGGTTCACGACCCACTTAGGAGTGTTTTCACTCACCTTTTATTTTCTTTCTTTTTTACTCTCCTAAAAATCCGCCCCTCTCCCCCTCTTTTCCTATAAATAGGAGTCCTCTCCTCTTGTAATTCACCTTTTGATGAATAGTAAAGGCATTATGCCAAATTTTCTCCTCCCTTTGTGAGTTGAGTGAGGCTTGGTGGGTTGTTTCTCAAACCATACTGAGACTTATCTAATTCTCCTAAATTAGTGGCGTCTGGCATTGGACTTATCTGCTGCAGGAGGATTCTTGCTTCAGTGGCGTCCTTCCCATTTCTTCCTCTCCACTTTTTCTTTCATTTTCTCTCATTTTCTTTCATTTTCTCACGTGAATATAGCTGCTGCCCCACCCTATATTTCGTGATTTAATTGCTTGTTTGTGATTCTGATCGGTTGGTTTTGCTCAATTCTAGGTCCTGTACACATCCTGTCATCAATTTGTATCAAGAGCTTGTTGAATTTGAGCAAATTTGGAGCAAATTGGGGCTGTTTTGGGCGTGCAAACTGCACCTCATATGTGCAGAATTTTCATCAATTTAGTGTAATTCAATCCCTCTTTTCAATTGTAATTTGGACTTGGACTGTTTCCCGGGCCGGAGGTGCCTTTCTGCTGCTATCAGCACTTGTCTGTCTTGATTGATTTTCTTGAATTCTTGCTAGTATGGGGCTGTTTTTGGGCCGCTAATCCCACCCTATAGGTGTTTGATAAAATGCCTTTTTAATTGCTCATACTTGTTCTTGAATGATTCTTGCAAATTAATTGATATAATTGCTTGTTTGTTGGTGAAGTGTGGTAAGAGGAGGCATTGTTGTCTTCATTTTTCCAAAGATCGTTCGCCTACATTTTCTCCCCTTCACCATTATTTGTTCATCCCCCACATTCATATCTTTACTTACCGCTTTTAATTTTCCGCCATTTAATTTCCGCTTCTCCTCATCCTTTTAATTTCTGCTCTCCCCTTTACATTCTGCCATTTACATTTCTGCTCTCCCCATCCTTTTACTTTCTGCTTCCCCCTTTACTATCAGTCATTTATTTTCAGTCCTCCCCATCCTTTTAATTTCCGCCATCCCCTTTACATTTCAGTCATTTACATTTCTGCTCTCCCCATCCTTTTACTTTCTTCCATCTCCTCCTACTTTCTGCCATTTACATTTCTGTCTTCCCCATCCTTTTAATTTCAGTTTCCCCCTTTAATTTCGTGCCATTTAATTTTGCTCAATTTTCCTTCTTATTTTTTCCATTTTATGCGCATTTTTGGGCTCTTGTTTTGTTCAATTTTCTACTCCTGTTATGTCTGTTTGTTTGGCATTCTGATTGCAAATTTGGATTGACTGCTATCTCTACCTTGGACTTTCTCTGTTTGATTGTGCAAAACGCTTACCTATAGGCTCTTTTTTGATTCATAGTATTGGAAGAAAATCAACAAATTCTAATTGTTTATTTTCCTTGAAATTTTAATTCCAATCTTAAAATTGAACCAAGCGCGTTTCTGTGACCATACCGGTTTTGTATAATCAACAAGGAAGTGCTAAGCAATTTTTTTGGCTATTTTTTAAATCAAGTTGCCATTACGTTTTTACAGTTTTTAGAAATCAGTTTATTCATTATTTTTGCTTTTCTGGGCCACTTGGACCAGTTACTGTCAGAAAATTCCAAAAATATTACATTAGGTACAATTTATTTTCTTTTCATTGTGTACAAATTTCTGTAATTTTCTGTTGGGGAAAAATACAAAAAAAGAAAGAAAAGGCAAGAAAAATACAAAAAGTACGTACGTGGCAAAAATACAAAAAGAGGTGTAAAAAGCAAAAAAGGGTGCAAAAGTCAACAACAAGGAAGAAAAAGTCAAAAGACACCCAAAAAGAGTCAAAAATTCAAAAAAATTCAGAAAAATAGAAAATTCAAAACAAAAAGTTGTCCCAACAATACAGTGACAGTTTTACTGTAATTTTCTGTTTCATTTCCCTGTATACCGTAATTGAGTTGTATTTGCTGTTTTTCTTTAAAACGACAATTTTGGCAACTCTTTTTCAAAAAAACACAAAAAACAATTCTCTTTGCAATTTCTTCCGTCTTGTCTTGTTTGTTGTCTGCTCTTGTGTATAAGCTTGTTTGAGTGCCATCTTTTCTTGTTTGTCATATCAATTCCTTGTTTTGTCTTAGGATTTTTCCAATCTTCTTTCCGTAGGTATTTTCTTTGTTAGTGCGCTTCTATTTTGGGTAAGGGTTAAGACTTAGTCTCACGTTGGTCTTTGCAAGATCTAACCAACCTCCAACCGAGTAGAAGAGGCAAGAGAGTCTCATTATAGAAAAAGCCAAAAAAAAAGAGTGACATACACGAGTGTTGCATTCCATTGAGTGTAAACACTTAGTTGAGTGGAAAGGTCCTTAAAAAGTTTTTAACATAAAATCAACTTAGGAGAATGGAAGGAAGGAGGAAAGGGGAAAGGGCAACCATGTTGTTTAGGAAAGACTTAGAAACACCTTTGGGTGAAGAAGAGAGCTAAAGAGAGAACCTATTCCATACTAGGTGCCAAATTGAAGATAAGGTTTGTTTAGTGATCATAGATGGAGGAAGTAGTAGCAACTTAGCTAGCCTTAGGTTAGTTAACAAGCTAAACTTACCTACTACCCCACATCCAGAACCTTATACACTTCAATGGGTGAGTGATGAGGAAGAATTTATGGTGGATAGGCAAGTGAGCTTAAGGTTCAAAATTGGGGATTACCAAGATAATATGAGAGAAGGGTAAAACATGATGGGTTTGCCAATACCTTTAGGTTCCGCCACCAAGGTATAAAATTCACACTCATGCCTATGACCTCAAAGGAAATAAAAGAAGATCAAACCACACTTAAGAGGTTAATAGAACAAGAGAAAAGAGAACAAATAGAAAAAGAGAAAGAAGAAAAACTTAAAAAAGAGGAAAAAGAATTAAGAGTGCAAGAAGAGAAAGTGTGTTTATCTTGTGATCATTTGAATGTTAACTCTTCTAGTGAAAGCATGAATAGGTTGATGGAAAATACTTCTAGTGTTGCAAAGAGTACAATTCAAGTGGTTGAAAGGGAGTTTCCTAAACTTACTTTCTTTATGCATGAAATGCCTCTCTCTATGCACAATTTTATGCCACAAAGCATTACATGTTTGAAAGAAATAAACAATTTTGATAATACTTTGAAACCTATTGCATGTTTAGAAAAATCAACTAAGTCTAAGAGTACCATGAAACTTTCTAGAGATGCATGTTTAGTCAATTCCTTTGATCAATTTAGATTGCATGATAGGAATGGAAACAAAGTTGGATTGAATATGCATGCACCTTTGGTTTGGGTTTATAAGTTGAATACACATTTTGGGCCTCAAATAATTATTTAATATAAAGATGTGTATTATGCTCTTGAACTAGTTAGTAAAAAGGATAAAAATTTGGATGAAGCTATCACATATGAGAAAACTTGTTTACATGATGATATGCTTCATAGTGTGCTTGTTCAAAGTGATTCTTTTAATGTTTCACCTTACATGAATACATATGATAATATGCAAAAGGTGTCATATTACTTGAGTAAGTGCACTAGAATGGATATGCCTCGTGAACAAACTTGCATTAATACATCATGGCATGAACATATACACTACCCTTTTTACAATCATACTCAAGATGCATGTGTTATGTTCAATAAAAATGTTGGGATGTTATTGAAAAATATTAAAACATTCATGCCACATAGTTTCACTTATGCATTTATTTGGGAACGTAGTGTAGAATATTTTGATGAATGTTGCACATTGAAACACATTTTGTACTTATGTGGAATTAATTTCCGAAGCCTTCTCCATGACCACTTACTTCTCTTACTTGCAAGGGAGGGCTTCAAAAGATTAGTCTTTGATCCAGGATCTAAATCCATAGAGTACATGGACAAGATGGTTCAATCTCCATTGGGGGAGTTTTCTAACCCTTTTCTCAAATACCTCTTGTTCATATCATATGTTTTTCTTTTGATAATCTTTATGATTCCCAAGTATTTTTGTTATGAGCCTTCACTTTGCTTGCTGTGGAATAATACTTATGGGTCTTCTTCTTGTTGTCTAGGCTCAAGGGAGTTGTCCAACTTGTGGATCTCTGACTCTACTCTCCAAAGACTAAGGGAAGTACCTTCTTACTTCCTGAATTTTGTCATCCATCTCCTTTTTCTGCCAGTTCATTATACTTATGTCTTCTTACTGAATTTTAGAGATTTGAGGTCAAATCCTTTTCAAGGGGAAGGGAATGATGACACATTGTTAGAAGCTTGGACCTGCAAGACCTACACTAGAGGAAATGCACCAACTTCAAGACAGAACTTCAAGCAAGGAAGAGTTGGAGAATTTAGTGTCCTACAAATAAAGGTCACTACCCTATAAAATAAGGGTCACTACCCTACAAAAGGACACCTTGACCCTGGATAGGACCCTTGTCCTATGGACCACCCTTTATTAGGACTCTTTGTATTTTCTTTTTATTTTTGTAATTTTCCTTTTATTTTCCTCCTACTTGGGCGCCCACATGTATGGGTTTATTGGCTAGTAGGTTGCCTTGCTAAAAGGCTTAGGAGTCTTGGGTTCAATTCCCACATAGGATAGAATTTTTATTCATCTTTTTATTTGTTTTCATGAGCGGGGTGCCATTTTGAGAGGTTTATTGGCTTAAGACTTAGCTTAGCCATAAACCTTGGGGGTCATGGGTTCAAGACCCACTTATGAGTGTTTTCACTCACCTTTTATTTTTTTTCATTTTTACTCTCCTAAAAATCCACCCCTCTCCCCCTCTTTTCCTATAAATAGGAGTCCTCTCCTCTTGTAATTCACCTTTCGATGAATAGTAAAGGCATTATGCCAAATTTTCTCCTCCCTTTGTGAGTTGAGTGAGGGTTGGTGGTTGTTGCTCAAACCATACTGAGACTTATCTAATTCTCCTGAATTAGTGGCGTCTGACATTGGACTTATCTGCTGCAGGAGGATTCTTGCTTCAGTGGCGTCCTTCCCATTTCTTCCTCTCCACTTTTTCTTTCTTTTTCTCTCATTTTCTTTCATTTTCTCACGTGAATATAGCTGTTGCCTAGCCCTATATTTCGTGATTTAATTGCTTGTTTATGATTCTGATCGGTTGGTTTTGCTCAATTCTAGGTCCTGTACACATCCTGTCATCATTTGTCTTTCCTTGTTTCCCTTTATCTGATGATATTTTTGTATTTATTGAGCAATCCTTGATTTATTTGGGAAGCTTGTCCGTAGAATCCTTAATTGATTGGCAGTGATCTCCTCATTAATGGTCTCAAATCTTCTTTAAATCTTCATCAAATATCTTCAATCATTCTCCAATCTTGCAGATATCTTCCTTATTTGATGCTATCTATCTTTCAAATGAAATTTTCTGCAATATCCTACAAAAATCAGCAATATTTCTATTAAAATAGCATCAAATTCAAATCTAAGATTAATAAATACAATTTCTCTAATATTTAATAAAAAGGGATTAAACTGGGGCAAAATTACCAATTAATCCTTGATAAGTGAACTGAAAAGTGCTCTAATTTATCAACTAATTCTCACTTATCAATACTCTCCCCCCTATTTCAGATATTTGAACAGAATGATGTGCTCCCCCTGAATTTGTTCTTTCTGATATTGATGAAAATTTTTCTGAATCAATTAGTTTCTTTTTCTGAAACACTTAACTTCGATTATTTGTTAGTGATATTACTCCCTCTTTTGTCATTATTCAAAAGGGAGGGTGAAATATAACAACGTTCAGAAAGATAAACATGTAAAGTATAACGATTCACATTAGGATGATATTATTTCTCTTTTAAAGATTTTACAAAGAAAGTTTTTAGAGAGGTAAGCATACGTCGCACAAGATATATCATACAAACAGAGATGCTTTAAAAAATGTAAAAAGATTTTAAAGTAAGCTCAGAGAGAGATTTGCACAAGGTATATTAAGACAGATAAAGATGCACAAAATGTTTCTTATATAATATTAAAAAATTTAAAACATTAACAAAAAGAGAAGACATTGTAATCATTTTTGACAAGGATTAATTAAAAGACTGGCTTTCACTGAGCTCATCTTCTTCTTCAATTCCCAATCCTCTTGCAGCTTCAGGAATGCCGTCTTTGTCCTCTCTAACTCCTTTCGAAGGAGGGTGTTCTCCATCTTCAACCTCTTGACTTCAACCGGCTCCAAGGTTGGTCTTCTTTTAGTTGCATCATTCAACACTGTATTTTGACCATTAGCCTTGAAGAGGCTAGGACGCCTGTGGTCAAAGACGTGTTTAATACGAACATTGTGATATTGGAGAAGCTTCATGATTATGGTGTTGTGAGGCAAGATTTCAGCAAAGTCCCTTTCCCTTCTTATCATGCCGAACACAATGACCCAAGGAAGATTAATCTTCTTCCTCTCCAGAAGGTTGATAACACAGAACCTCTCCATTTTGGAGTTGTGGTTATCTCCCACACTAGGTATCACACAACACTTTAGAATTTCAAAGAGAACTTTGGGAATATCCTTCATCCCATTCTCACCAAAGATCAGCTTGTTGAACCTTCTAGCACCACCATGAAGAGTTTCCCAGATGCCGGAGAACAGGGCACCTTCAGCCTTGACCCCCAACACCTTCTCTAGAAGGGCAATGTTGACAACATTTTCTTGACCCTTCACCTGGGCCCTCAGAAAAATCTAGTTGTTTTTCTCCTCAGTTTTTACAGTGTTCCAGAAGTCTTGAACACTGTCTTCATGCCATTTGCAATCAAGGGCCTCGAAGAAAGGTAGTCACCCAACATTTTCAAAGAGGTCAGCAATATCGTAGCCTTCCTCAGCCAGACTTTTGAAGTCCACAACTTGTGTTTGGAAGATTGTAGCAGAGGACGCCATTAAAAAAATGAGGGAGAGATGAGTCTTTTTGGAGAGTTGAGAGGTCTTGAGAGTGGCGGATGAGAAATTGCAAAGAGGTTCAGAGAATTGGTGAGATTTGAACTGCTTCCCATGTCGTGTATATATAGGCTCAGATAGCCTTTAATGATGGTACTCCCAACCCCAACTTGGAAAGACGTGCATTGTGTAGCAGACAGGTGAAAAACCATCTCTTTTAAACATCCATGTCATCAATGTTTACGGTTTTCAAAAACTTTTGAAATTATGACTTTTCAAATTCTCGGTTAATAAATTATTATTTTTAGCAAAGAGATTATAATAACTATGCTTAAAAAAATTTGTAATAAATTTTTGATGCAAGAAAAATAAATGCATATAATATATCACGAAAAGAAAATTTTCACGAAAGCATGAATTAATTGGTGAGATATTAAACAATGTTACCAGAGAAGATGTCTATCTGCTGAGACTCAACATTGCTTCATTAATGACACAGTTTGCTTCAGCAGCTTGGGACGAAGTCTCCTGAGACATGAATCTTTCTTTGTACTGAGAGTTCCTTCCATCCATTTCTTATGTTGCTTCTGTTGATCATCTTCATAAGTTCTCTCCATAGCTTGTTTAGGTTTCCATCTGAATCATCTTCCTCAGCATTTGTTAGATGCTTAACCCGGGGTTAAGCTCTGATACCAACTGTTAGGACCACAGGAAACACTAGAAGGGGGGTTGAATAGTGTTTTATAATCTTTACAGATTTTTCGTGAAAACCTTTTAAAAACAAGCAAAAATATTTTCAACATTCAAACAGTTTTGCTAAAAATGATTTTTCAGAGACTTGCTGATACACTTCAGCAGGTCCAGCAAAATTGCCTTTTAAAATGTTTTGCGTAATAAAGAAAGTTGTTTTTGCTGCGCAAATTATAAACTCACTTTTCAGAACCCTCCTCAGTTAGAGATAAACTGATAACAGCAAAAAGTAAAGAGTTTAGAGTAGAGAGAACTTGACCACACAAATTAATCCTGGTTCACCCACTAACCCAGTGAGCTACGTCCAGTCCCAGGCAAAACTCCACCAGAATTTTCCACCAATCTCGCAAGATTACAAGTATTATTTGAACCCAGCCTCTTCATGCTAAACACTGAGTATTCTTTGGACCCAGTCTATCCATGCTAAACACAAGTAATCTTTGGACACAGCCTCTCCAGGCTAAACTGAGTATTCTTTCTTCCTCCAAGCCTCTCCAGGCTCTCAGACACTTAATAGTGTTTACAATATAAACTAAGTTTAAGTTTCTGAAAAACTTAAACTCAGGTTCTTCTTGGAAGATTAAAATGCTCTATGATGGAGACTGCCCCCTCTGCATGCGCGAGGTTCACCTTCATTCAACTTGCTTATAATTCTTTTTTGTAAAAATAGCCAGTGTCTTGATATTAGTGGAGTCTTTTGTGTGTCAGGTGGATATGCTTACAGAGAGGAATAAGAGTTACGGTACAATCAAGTTTGTTGATATAAGCTCAGATGATTACTCTCCGGAGGACAATCAAGGCCTCGATTATGAAACTGTTAGTCTCTATCTGCTAGCCTATGCCAATGTTATCTTCTCATCTCTTCCCCTGTTTTTGTAAATTTTCTTTATAAAAAAAGAAGAATTAGTTCGTATGTAAATTCACTTTAAAACTCTTGTTTAAACTCTTTCAAATGTGAATGCTTTCTTTATATACAACTACAATAAGGGAGACTTAGAAAGAAAGGAATGCAAGTACTTGTTTTTACACTACTCATTTATCTACTTTACGAAGTCACCTCTCTCATTAACTCACTTTAATTTTATTTTGCAGTCTAAATGGAAAACAAAGTCAGCGGGGAGCTTCAACATTTTTCTATTTGCCGGACATAATTTGCGTTTCTATACAATTGACTTGATGGAAAGGGAAAATAATATTAATGCATCATTGCTGTTTAGAATCACCACCACAAACCCAGATGCAGTATGGAAAATGAAACACCTTCCTAGCCCCATTTTCAAATTCCCATTCCAAAATGTATCACACAGAACCAAACTAATCTATGTTCAAAGAAAATTTCTGAAACATACAAATATATACTTTTTACTCTTCTGTCAGCCAATGGATTAGAATGGAGTGATGAAAATTGCAATCATAAACTAAGCTAAGCAAAATAGTATAGAGAGCATGATTGGAACATGGTAAATGGAAATGAAAACAACATATCCATGTTAAAATCAACAAGTGCAAACAATAACCTGAAAGTTCATGCCAAATGATTCTTCAACCTCTCCGGCCATATCATCATCTTTACCTTAAAAGGAAACCAACAAATAGACACCTTTATAATTGAAGCAATCAGAAAGACACACACTTAGAAGCCAATGCTTGCAAACAACAGAAACCCATTTATGAAAACTAGTAACCAAAAGTATTAAAATTTAGGCACAAAAAATGACAACCTTGTAAACACAAGATGCAAAACCACCTCGAAATTCAACAAAAACTCAGTTTTGAGCTCTTCAAATGAAACAGTCTGGGAATCCAAGAATGCCCAGGAAGCGTATTAGGAGACCCAACAAACAGCACACCACGAAACTACCTTGATTTTTTACTTTCTTAATTTCCCTATTTCTCTATCCACTCAATCACTACGCTCTCGGTTTCGTTCGTCCCAGCCGTAGCCGCCACTATACCACATTACCACTAGCCACAGGCTGCGCATCCCTATCCTAACCAGACCGCGCCGCTCCCTCATAAGTGAAAAATAGTTGATAAATTAGTATATATTTTATTTCACTTATCAATAACAAAATGATAATCTTACCTCATTTTTATCCCTTTTTATTTAATATTTACTAATTTGTATTTATTAATCCTAGTTTGAATTTAATGCTATTTTAATAGATTTATTGCTGATTTTTGTAGGATTATTACAAAGATTTAATTCAGAGATTAATGACATTAAATGAGGAGGATTTATGCAAGATTGTAGATTGATTGAAGACAATTAATTAAATATGTGAAGAAGATTTGAATCATTAATGAGGAGATCAGAGCCAATCAATCAAAGATATTGCAGACAAGCTTCCCAAATAAACAAGGATAGCACAATAAATATAAAGATATCAGAAAATAAGGGGAAACAAGGAAAGGCAAACGCGTGAAAACCAGTCTCGGGGAGAGATCAACAAATAAAAGAGGAAAGTTGAAGCTGCCGGACGCTAGCTGCGCTTCACCCCGCGCTATAGCGCAGGTGAAGCGCAACTCTCTGGAACCTGCGCTACAGCTTGCGCTGCAGTGTAGCCTGGAGCGTAGGTCACGCTGATTTGTTCCCTGTTGCCGTTTTTAGATAGATTTCTCCCCAAATTGCTTTGTCTTTCCTTAGTCTATAAATAGGAACCTCTTGCACCAAATCCGGTGTACACGATTATTGTAATTCAGTCTTATTTCAGTGATAATGCACCAAAGCTAAGTTTAGAATAGGAGAGGAGGAGCGCTTCACAAGGATTGAAGATGGTGACAGCATCTTCGGTGGTTTGTATGGCTACCTCGTGTAGTTAACTCTCCATTAGGATTGAAGGTAATCGATTCCATTCTCAAGTGTATGTTGTGAAGTTGGCTGAATGTCTCTAGAAGGGGGGGTTGAATAGAGACTTGAAAATATTGTTCCTGAAAATTCACACTTAAATTCATGTTGAGACGTGATCTCAAGTTTGACACTTGGAGTCTCAAGTAGGTTAGATGAGATGTTGTCTCAACAATAATTTTGTAATCAAGTAATAATGGTTTGTTAATAAATGAACCTTGATTATCCTTGAATAGATTTGATTTAGTTTAATAAACAGATTTGAGATGTAAGATTAATTAGCTCATCAAATGTTAAGACCTTAAAGAGAATGAGTGAGACTACTGACTGATCTCAGGTTGAGATAGGGTCTGAGATGAGATGGGCCTGAGATGTAAGATGAGATGCATGGACAAATCTTAGTTATTACAACTTGGTTTTCTCTGAACAGATTTAATTTATTTTAACAAACAAATTTTAGATATGATATGTGCAATATAAATAAGGAGATAGGGAGAAGAGATGCACATAGAGATTTATACCGGTTCACCCACAACCTTGGGCTACGTCCAGTCCTCACAACTCCTGAGATTTCCACTATTGACAAACCCGTCAATACAAGTATTCTTACAGCCTCTTCAGGACGCCCCTCACACCAAGCATAAGCACTCCTACCTTGGTTGAGTCACAAGTATTCTTTGTTCTCAACTGCCTCTTCAGGAAACTCATGCAATATTCTTTGTTTTCAACTGCCTCTCTAGGAAACGCATGCAGTATTCTTTGTTTTCAACTGCCTCTCCAGGAAACTCAGTGAGTATTCTTGTTACAGTGCCTCTCCAGGCTTTACAATCGCTCACACTAAGCTCAGGCACCTCCTGACTTAGTTGAGACTTGGTGGGATGAGATGAGATGTGATTGATCTACCTTGGACTACATACAAAGTATGGATAAACCGTGAGCTCAGCTAGGTATCACGCTCTAAATCACTCAAAGAGTGTATACAAAAAAGTACAAAACAAGAGCTAAACCTACTACAAGATATTGGCTAAGATAGCATAGGTAGGTAGGTTGAATTCACTTGAGACTTGGATTTTCAGAATGTGCAGCAGCATCTCTGTTGAGTCTCACTGTGTCTCTCACGCGTCTCATCATAATGAGACCTCCTTTATTAGTCTTCAGAAAACTAGCCGTTAATAGAGCCGTTAAACTAGCCGTTGGAAGAGAGAGAAGTTGTCTTTCACTTTTCAGTCATGAGCTCAGTACTTTTCTGGTGCAGTCTCTGCTGTGACAGTGTACTTGCGTTGACTAGCTTTTGCTGCTGAGTCTCTGATGAGACTGAATCTCATGATTGCATCTGATCTCTGCGTCTCAAGTCTGAGTCTCATGTATGCATCTGATCTCTGCATCTCAAGTCTGAGTCTCATGTTTGCATTTGATCTCTACGTCTAAACTTGAGACTGCGTCTGATCTTGAGACTGCATCTGATCTTGAGATCGTCTCATGTCTGCATCTGATCTCTGTGTCTGAACTTGAGACTGCATCTGATCTGAAACTGTCTCATGTCTGCATCTGCATCTCTGCATCCGAACTTGAGACTGCGTCTGATCTTGAGACTACATCTGATCTGAGACCATCTCATGTCTGATTCTGCATCTCAAGTTGAGTCTGCATCTCAAGTCTGATTCTGCATCTCTGTTGAGTCCGCATCTCAAGTCTGACTTTGAATCTCATCTTTGCTCAGCTTCATATTTCAAAGTCCTTCTTTGTCATGCTTGGACTGAATATGATCTTATAATGAATTTGGGCTTGTCTTAATCTGACTTTACAGTTTGAGCTTGTCTCAAGCTGACTTTGAATCTCTTCTTGGTTTGGAATCTTCTATTCTGATCTTATCTCTTGATTCTGAAGCTAAGTTAGAGTCTCATCTCTTGGCAGATCTTGCATCTGACTGTTGATCCTTCCTTTTAAGTTTGTAAATGAGTCTCTTCTTTGAGCATTGGTCTTAAGCTGATTTTTAGACTGAGCTTGCATCTGAACATGAGATAGCATCTTATGCTTGAGTCTGCGTCTCATCTTGAGTTTCAAATATTGGTCTTCTTGATGCAACTTAATTCATTGTTTGAGCTCATCTTGACTTGACTTGATGATTGGCATTTCTAGTAGAGACCCTTTCTGATTGTAGCTGAGACATTACTCTGATGTGCACCTCTCTCAACTTAGGCTATCTTCCATTTCAAAACTTTTGAAGACTTTCTGATAAAGGATATTCTTAAGGCCTTCTTCTGAACCAGCATATAGAACATCTAAGCTCTGCCTATTCTTCAAAGACAACTCTGAAGTCTGATGTTTCTTATCATTTGGATTCTGATCTTTCTGTATCTCATGAAAGACTTGCATTAATTACTCAATCTCAGGCTGATCTTTGTCTTCAACATAAGTATGAGGCTTACTACCAGTCTCAATCTGTGGTTGCCTCTCAATCTCAGTCTGAGCTTGGTCATGGTTGATCTTTCTGAGTTCTTCATGAGAATCCTGTCTATCTTAAGATCTCACATAAAAACATCAGTAACTTCAAGAACAGAAAACCTTAAGTTTGGTCAAAAGGTTTGTTGTCATTAAAACCAAATCTCAGAGGGTTTTGCGCTAACAATCTCCCCCTTTTTGATGATGACAAACCTATTTGAACAAAATTAAGTTTTCATGTATAACAACATGTAAGAGATGATGGGAGTCTATAAATCTTTCATAGTATGATTCATTCAAATGAACTCCCCCTGAATTCATGCGTATAACAATGAAAATTTCAATTAATAACATAGCATGATTCAGAAATTATATGATAAGCATGAAAATTTTGTTCTTTCCTATTTAAGCATGAAATTTTTTTGTTCTTTCATATTTCTCCCCCTTTTGGCATCAACAAAAAGATGGAAGGAGAAATATATCAAACACGTAACATTAGGAAAATCTGTCAAATAACCACTTCATATTGATTTTCAACTATACTAATGGCATCAAGGGCATGATTTTCACTTATCAAACATATGGTTGATCTTAACAGAGGGTTTTGAGCAAGAGATATATCCAGTGATATTCATCAACAACCAACTGTTTTAACAACAGTCCCAAGTGCCTAAGATGTCCAGATAAATCAATATGATATGGAAAGGGATAAATGCTCCAATGAGAATAGTTAGAATAGAAAAACCAAAGACTAAGGTAAGAAGAAGAGCTTTTAGAGTCCAGATTCCAGAATTTCTTAGTAACTTGATATCCATATTTTGCAGAATCTCTCTTACTAAGTTCAGAATCTTCTTAAACTTCATTCTTACAATTTTCTCTTTGATCATCTTTCACAATTTAAGCTTCAAGAGAGCTATTTTCCCATTCTCTTTTCAATTCAACATTTTCTCTCCAAAAGAATAAAGAATGATTTCTAGGATTGTAGAGGGAAGAGGAATATGGATTCATCAATCTCCATGAGTGATTATTAACTAGCAGAGTCAATACACATGGTTAGCAAACAATTTGACTGACTCCCCCTCAAAGAGTGAAGGTTCTGCTTAAATTTCCAAAGTTTCTGGTTTAGCAATTTTTCAATAACAAATGCAGAATTTTTAACTTGCAGAAAGATCTTCATTTAGTCCAATATTGAATAGGGGATGCAGTTAGGATAGATCATTAGAAAACATAACTCAATCTTAAACCAGAACAATAACTTATTCTGTTTTCATATTTGATTAGATGATAGAAATTTCATTTGATGTATGATCAAGCAGAAATAATACATTCAGCACAAAGATTGGTTCAGCTACTCCCCCTAAGTATGTTACTCACCTTGAATTTTATGCCTATAGCGAGTTAAATTTATAGAATATGGATAGAGGCATAAAAGGTCAAGATTACAGGCTTGGACAGCAGGGGAACACAGAACACAAATATGATTTGCAGATAAGATCATAATCACTGCATATTTTTCAGCATTAAACAAAACCTGTTCTGATAACCTTTCAAAGATTGAGGTGTTCCATGTTAAGTTCTTCTTCATATTCATTTATTTACCCAATATTCCAAATCATAATATGCACATCAATTTGATACAACAATTTACTTTTGATATGCCAAAGTTTATCACAGATTTGGGAATCAAGGGGACATTTGTCAAAGGTATCACTCTCAAGAGTTCAAGTTTTACTATTTTTCTACCATGTATCCTTAGTCTTTGACAAGTACTGCTCCTATCATAGATTGATCTAGAAATTTATATTCTATCACAATAAACCACATCATGACAACTTTCCAATGCCACAAAAATAAACTCATTTGGATTGGTACAATTAAAGATATTTTAACTTGAAGTTTCAGCACCAAATCAGAAAAAATCCATTGACTTAGCTACTTTAATCTGTACTTGTGAGTTATTTCTAGTTCATAAAAATATGAGATTCAACACAATAAACTAGACATCACAAGCTTTAAAATGATATAAAAGTCATTTCATTTGGAGTTTTCTATCATAAGATATGAGTGATTAAAGTTGGTTGTTCTATAATAGAGTGCTTACTGTGACAGGTCTGGTTTTTCATTCACTGTGATCAATCTATGCATCCAAAAATAGTGAAAATTAATATTGTTGAACCATAGAACAACATCTTTCAAATTCAACTAGTTTCATTTGAAAAGGCTTTTCCTAGCTCCAGATATAAGCATGCAAAACAGATGTGTTCAGATTTGACTACATGAGAGATCAGTCCACTTGAAGTGTTTGCTGGGAATTATGAAGATGATGAAAAATTCTGAAACTTTCCAGTTAAATACTTATATGAGCTAGCTTTCATACAAAACTAGTTTCACTCAAAAATCATTTCTTGTAGCTCTAGTTATGATCTATTTAAGTGAACATGTTTATATCAGACTTTGTATCAGTGAAGCTGTGTTCACGAATTTACTGGCACTTTTGTGGTCAGTGTAAAATCTTCAAATTTCCAGTTTGATACTCATACAAAATATCTTTCACAAAAAATTAATTTCACTGAAAAAGGACTTCTATAACTTCAGTTATGATCCTTTTAAGTGAACATGTTTATATTGAAGCTTGTATCACTGCAGCTGTGTTCACAAAATTACTGGCACTTCTGTGATTAGCATTATACTCTCAAATTTTCCAGTTTAATTCTATTTTAAGTTATCTTTCCAATAGAATTGGTCTCTTAGAAAAATAATTTCTACAACTCCAGTTATGATGATTTTAAGTAAACAGGTTTCTGTGAGTATTTGTAAAACTGCAGTTGTGTTAACAAATTTTCTGATACTTATGTGCTTAGTATAACAGCTTCAAACTTTCCAGTTTTTCACTCTTATGAGTTAGCTTTCCAACAAAATTGTTTTTACTTAAAAATCAATTTTGTAGCTCAAGTTATGATTATTTTAGTCAGGCTATATCAGAAAAATTTCTGCATATAGTGCAGTAACCTCTTTGCCTTCAACTTTCACTATTCAAAATCCTTTTATGAGCCTTTCAATCTCAGAATTCTTTTCATATCAATTACTTAGAAGATTGACTTGATTAAAGAATTGGAGAGCATATAGGCTTGGCTTGTAGAAATGTTTCTCCTAAACAAATCAATTCAATCTTTCCAAATTCTCTTTTCTTGATTATCATGAAATTGACTCAGGGATTTTCATATGATCGGCTCATGGTTCATTATAGATAGATTTTAAATTTAAATTCTCACATGATGAAAAATCATAGCATATGTTGCATTACAACACACTCACAATAGTTAAGATTAAAAACAGAAAAATCATTCTGAATTTATCCAAGCAACATAGAATCATTCAAATAAGCACAGACATGAATCCTAAATTCTACATTCAACTTTGATCTTTAGAGTGACAATATCACATATGCATCATGATTAGAGTTTCAGAGTACCTTATGAAGCATTCCTCAAGTTATCATTTGATCCTTATGATTTGAAAATTTGCAGCTTGATATATATATAGAGATAAGCTCAGTTTCTGCATTTCCTTTTCAAGCTAAATCATTTCTTTGTGCCTTCTTCTTTTAGAAGCTTCTTACTCTTTCTCATATTGTGGGAAATCACTTGCCCTCTTGTGCAGTAGCCAATTTCTAAGATTCATGAATTTCCCTTTTTCCTCTGTCAGAGTTTGAGCTGCAGCAGGAGCTTCACTTGATTGTTCTTTCTCAGATTTTTTTTATCTAAGTATCTGTCTCATTCTCAGTCTCAAGTGAGATGCAGCCACTCCTTCTGACTTCTTCTTTTAATTTTTATATCATTTCTGAACATCCTTTGAAGATTTTCTCATATATTTTTGTTGAGATCCAAGCATTCCACTTTGTCTTCAAATCTACAAACTTTCTCATCTCAAGTGTAGGATTAGTCTTGTCAATACTATCATGCATACTTTCTTACACATATTGAGTAATGAGATTGTAGACTCTATACTTAATTTGGATGTCATGCATAAAATGTTCAGAAAATATTCAGATTTCAAAATGGCAACATGTTTCAAAGGAATGAATATATTCAGCACTTTCTAACAAGAGGATATCTATTATTTGATACTTCAAACTCTAAGAAAGCATATGAGACATTCCAAACATTCAAAGAGGAAGTGAAAATGTAATTTCTTTGCTATTTGAAATTTCAAATAAGGACAATGATGATCAAACATATTTTCATGCCCTTTGCAAACATGGTCTCTACAAGTCTAGCATGCTTGTATATTAAAACACTTACAGTCATGATGCCATTAAAACAAGTAAAGACATATAGCAGAAAATATCAATGATTTGATCAAGTATGTTTAATTAGTCCAAGTGTAGAGAGGGATAAGAGATTGATATCACCAACGGGTCTTCCTTGTATGAACAATTTCAACCTCCAAGCTTCAAGCATTTTTGGATATCATCTTTTCCCTTTCTTATCTTTGAAAGAGTCTTTTAATGCCTTGCTTATCTTTGGTAATCAAGGAAGGTACAAATTGTAGCCATTGCTTCTCTTTATAAATTTTGAACTTGAGCAGTTCCACTTTGTTCATTTGAGAAATGTGTTCATCCCTTTAAAATTTTTTCTGCATAGTTAAATCACTAGGGAAACATTTTGGTACCCATTTAAACTTGGGGCAAAGTGGGTTAATAATCAAACATTTATCATTTTACCAATTTTAGCAAATTTATGATGCTAATATTATATATATTACTGTAACATAAAAGATTGGTATTTCTTCTTCAAATAACGCTTTCCTTCCTCTTTTTAATTTAAATCGTTATTCCAAAAAAAAAAATTTGGAGCTAGAAAGATCATTATTTGAAGAGTTATCCAGCTTGTTTCAAATGTTAATAAAGGAAAGAAAATTAGCACATGTATTTACCTTAATAACAAACCGGTTCCTTTACCACCGACACCATCCAGCTTGGCTTCCCATACTTTCAAATGAGCAAGTGCAGCTTCCCGTGCTTTGTCTTTTGTCTTATGTGTTATTATTCCACGAACAATGCACCTCAGAATATCTTGACAAGAGCACAGAAGTGAATATATGGGACCAAGCGCTTGCCAAATGAACCTCATGTACTTATCTTACGAGTCTATCCCTTCGTTGTATTCATCAAAACCGGGCACTTCATCTTAAACCCCGGAAACTGCCCTCTATAAAAGATGCGGCTGCTGCTGAAGTTTGATTTTGGAACTGAAACGAATTGTTACTGTCTCGCAGCACGAGCAGCGGCCATAGCATTGGCTAGTTGGCTATTGGTAGTAGTTCTAGCAGTTTTTCTGTCACTGTTCAGGTGGCTTCTCATACATCTAGTTGTTCCTTTGAAAAACCCATATCTTTATACCTCCTTTTTTTATAAAGACCAAGCCAATCATACCGCAATGCATGAAAGTAGGTGGATTAAAGTTTCCAGTTGCCACCAGAATTTCATATAACTTGTTGTTGTTGCGTAGTGTGAAGAAGGAAGACGCTCTGACTTTCTTGTATTCACATGGAACTTCCAATTACGCAGTGGCATTTGGAATTCAACGCATCTCTTGCAGCTCTGTATTTTGGGAAACCTTTTCCATTTTCCTTCTCCATGATGGTGACATGTTTGGAGAGGGTTTGATCTTTTAGCACATCCCATTTTTTTACTTTTGCTGAAACTTCCATCTTGATGTTTCTTTTCCCTTCTTCTGATTCTGATCGATCCAGCAAGTGCTACTTACTCACTACCAGTGAAAAGTTTGACATGGCTTTTAGAGCTAAAGCTCAGTATACCGTGGCAGCCATATCTGTAGGCATATGACATATTTTTGAAAGAGCTTCAGCCATCATTTTTTTCTTGGATCTTTCTCCTCTTCACATGTTGGTGTGCTCAACCCCAAGAGGCCAAGCTCTGATACCACTGAAGTTTGCTGAATGTCTCTAGAAGGGGGGTTGAATAGAGACTTGAAAATATTGTTCCTGCAAATTTCACACTTAAATTCTGTTGAGACGTGATCTCAAGTTTGACACTTGGAGTCTCAAGTAGGTTAGATGAGATGTTGTCTCAACAATAATTTGTAATCAAGTCATAATGTTTATTATAAATGAAGCTTGATTATCCTTGAATAGATTTGATTTAGTTTAATAAACAGATTTGAGATGTAGATTAATTAGCTCATCAAATGTTAAGACCTTAAAGAGAATGAGTGAAACTACTGACTGATCTCAGGTTGAGATAGGGTCCGAGATGAGATGGGCCTGAGATGTAAGATGAGATGCATGGACAGATCTTAGTTATTACAACTTGGTTTTCTCTGAACAGATTTAATTTATTTTAACAAACAAATTTAGATATGAGATGTGCAATATAAATAAGGAGATAGGGAGAAGAGATGCACATAGAGATTTATACTGGTTCACCCCAACCTTGGGCTACGTCCAGTCCTCACAACTCGTGAGATTTCCACTATTGACAAACCCGTCAATACAAATATTCTTACAGCCTCTTCAGGACGCCCCTCACACCAAGCATAGGCACTCCTACCTTGGTTGAGTCACAAGTATTCTTTGTTCTCAACTGCCTCTTCAGGCAACTCATGCAGTATTCTTTGTTTTCAACTGCCTCTCCAGGCAATGCATGCAGTATTCTTTGTTTCAACTAACTCTCCAGGAAACTCAGTGAGTATTCTTGTTACAGTGCCTCTCGGGCTTTACAAATCGCTCACACTAAGCTCAGGCACCTCCTGACTTAGTTGAGACTTGGTGGGATGAGATGAGATGTGATTGATCTAGCTTGGACTACTACAAAGTATGGATAAACCGTGAACTCAGCTAGGTATCACGATCTAAATCACTCAAAGAGTGTATACGAATCAGTACAAAACAAGAGCTAAACCTACTACAAGATATTGGCTAAGATAGCATAGGTAGGTAGGTTGAGATTCACTTGAGACTTGCATATTTTTCAGAATGTACAGCGACATCTCTGTTGAGTCTCACTGTGTATCTCACGTGTCTCATCATAATGAGACCTCCTTATTAGAGCCGTAATAGAGCCGTTAAACTAGCGTTGGAAGAGAGAGAAGTTGTCTTTCATTTTCAGTCATGAGCTCAGTACTTTTCTGTGGCAGTCTCTATTGTGACAGTGTACTTGCGTTGACTAGCTTTTGCTGCTGAGTCTCTGATGAGACTGAATCTCATGATTGCATCTGATCTCTGCGTCTAAGTTTGAGTCTCATGTCTGCATCTGATCTCTGCATCTCAAGTCTGAGTCTCATGTCTGCATTGATCTCTACGTCTAACTTGAGACTTGCGTCTGATCTTGAGACTTGCATCTGATCTTGAGATTGTCTCATGTCTGGCATCTGATCTCTGTGTCTGAACTTGAGACTGCATCTAATTTGAGACTGTCTCATGTCTGCATCTGCATCTCTGCATCCGAACTTGAGACTGCGTCTGATCTGTGAGGAACTACAATCTGAATCTGAGAACCGTCTCATGTCTGATTCTCTCCATCTCAAGTTGAGTCTGCATCTCAAGTCTGATTCTGCATCTCTGTTGAGTCTGCATCTCAAGTCTGACTTTGAATCTCATCTTTGCTCAGCTTCATATTTCAAAGTACTTCTTTGTCATGCTTGGACTGAATATGATCTTATAATGAATTTGAGCTTGTCTTAATCTGACTTTACAGTTTGAGCTTGTCTCAAGCTGACTTGAATCTCTTCTTTTGGAATCTTCTATTCTGATCTTATCTCTTGATTCTGAAGCTAAGTTAGAGTCTCATCTCTGGCAGATCTTGCATCTGACTGTTGATCCTTCCTTTTAAGTTTGTAAATGAGTCTCTTCTTTGAGCATTGGTCTTAAGCTGATTTTTAGACTGAGCTTGCATCTGAACATGAGATAGCATCTTATGCTTGAGTCTGCGTCTCATCTTGAGTTTCAAATATTGGTTTTCTTGATGCAACTTAATTCATTGTTTGAGCTCATCTTGACTTGACTTGATGATTGGCATTTATAGTAGAGACCCTTTCTAATTGTAGCTGAGACATTACTCTGATGTGCACCTCTCTCAACTTAGGCTATCTTCCATTTCAAAACTTTTGAAGACTTCTGATAAAGGATATTCTTAAGGCCTTCTTCTGAATCAGCATATAGAACATCTAAGCTCTGCCTATTCTTCAAAGACAACTCTGAAGTCTGATGTTTCTTATCATTTGGATTCTGATCTTTCTGTATCTCATTAAAGACTTGCATTAATTACTCAATCTCAGGCTGATCGTTATCTTCAACATAAGTCTGAGGCTTACTACCAGTCTCAATCTGTTTGCCTCTCAATCTCAGTATGAGCTTGGTCATGGTTGATCTTTCTGAGTTCTTCATGAGAATCCTGTCTTTCTTAAGATCTCACATAAAAACTCAGTAGCTTCAAGAACAGAAAACCTTAAGTTTGGTCAAAAGGTTTGTTGTCATTAAAACCAAATCTCAGAGGGTTTTTGCGCTAACATGTTGAACTCTATCTATTTTATTTATGCAGTTCCCTAATTATAATGCTGGTAATCTCGTTCTATGCTTATTCCTAACTTCCACGCTTGCGCCGGAGTTATAGGCTAGTTTTTAAATAACGTTACGACTAGGATTGAGTTTGGGGGAGCCTAGACATAGGAAACTCAACCTTTGAGTGAATGTGAATACTTGGTTAACTACTGACGGCTGAAAAGGGATGTTTACTAATGAGCGAGGGGTAGTGTGAGTACTCTAAGTGAAGGAGAATTCGACCAATTGGACTTAGTAATCGATAGCAAAGAGTTAGTTGATTGTCAATCCAGGATTCGAACATAGGCGTATTCCTAATGAGTAGGGTAGTGACAGTACTTGAGCGAAGGGTGCGTCTACCATAGGCCTCGTTTATCAATTAATTCTTTAACAAAAACGGAATAAAAAGAGAGCAAAATAAGCCGAGGGTAAGTCTGTCGCCTGGGAGAGCCCGCATGGATTACCTTTGAGTGTGAGGGGCGACTGGTAACTCGGGGTCATTAGCAATATAGTTTGTCTACAGCGTTGTAATTCAAAAACCTATAAGTAAGTAGTAGGTAGTCTCGATATACATGAGGGGTGTGATGAGATGAAGTTCAATCCTAATCCAAGTAAGTGTCTCTAACTCTTCCTTTCTAATTCCATTGATATTAAATCTGTTATTTACGCACAATAATATTCTCTAAACGATGTTTTCTCCTTGATAATTAGATCACAATTTACATAAATTAACTGTTCCCTGTGGATACGATATCTCTTACTATTATACTGCTGGATTTGTGGTTCTCTTGCCATAAACCCATCAGTTTTTGGCCGGCCGTTGCGGCGGGGAACGGTTTCAATTTGTGTAGATCTTCGAGGTCTATTTATCAAGGATATCTGTAACATCCAACTTTTGATAATTAATTGTGAGATTTCTAGATTTTAATGTGGTTTGAATCTTAGGAAACTAAGTGTAAGGGGTAGGATGGGTAAGGTAAGTCAAGTAACTCATTTCGAACTAAACCCTTGAGTTTGGGCCACTGGTAATCGATTACAGAGAGCTGGTAATCGATTCCAGAGAGTTTGAAATAGGTAATCGATTACAGAGAGATGGTAATCGATTACCAGAGAGTTTTGAATATTGTAATCGATTACATACCCTTGTAATCGTTACCAGCAGCCTGGAAACTCAGTTAATCGATTACAAAAGATGGTAATCGATTACCAGGTTCCCAGAATGGGTTCTTAGGCTAATTTTGCCTTCAGTAATCGATTACCAGGGTTTGGTAATCGATTACTGAGGCGAAAATATATATACCCAGGACGCGAAATTCATCAGAATTTCGAGAGAAAACCTAACTTTAGAGAGAGAAAGAGTGGGTCTAGAGAGAGAAAGTGTCGGAACGGAGTAGAAAACGTCGAAACGGAGCTAGGAATATCACAATCCTTCATCTAAACAACTTGAATTTCTACATTGTGGTGAGTAATTCCTCACTTGAATTCTTAGATTTTAGGAATTGGTCTCAATCCCATTAACCCCCCTTCTTTCTCCCCTTTCTCTGAATATATCTTGAACTTATCTTGATTGTTTGTGTTTGTATGTGTTGATTGATAACTGGGAACGATTTTAATCGGTTAGAACGGATCGATTCTTGATAATCGTTAGTTTCGAAACTTTCGAAACTCTCGAAAGTTTCGAAACGTCGAAACGTTTCGTTTCCCCTCCGATTAAACTTGTTCCGAAATGAAACTTAGGATTGATAATTGGATTCGATATTGGAATTGATGAGTATATAGGGGTTTGACATCGGTTAAAGCGTCGAATTATCGTTCGTTCGGAATGTTCGAGACTATCGAAAGTGGCCGAAATTAACGAGATTCACAATATTTTCAATTCCGGGTCTCGAATTAGTTGTTCAATCTCTTTGTTGAAAGATTATGGGACTTCGGTTCCTCTTTGTGAAGGAACATAGCCTTTGGTTATGACTGGACTCGGTCTCTTTGTGAAGGAATGTAGGGTGGGATTCATCCCCTGGGTGAGATATCCCCTGTAGTCTGAGCTCAGGTCTAACTCTAGACTGTGATTGTACATGGCCTATTGGCAAGCATTTTAAGCATACCATTGCATAAGTTAAATGGAGACTGTTATAGTAATTTAAAGCTTGAATTTCCATGAGATATATGTTTTGCATACATGCATGAGATTTTGCTCACTGAGATTGTATCTCCACACAAGTTATGTGGGTTTTGTTTAGATGTTCAGGTTCCTCCTCCTCATTATAATGAGCCTCGGAGATGAATTTTGAGAGCTGAAGATTTAATGTTCATTGTATATATTTAGTGGATGGCCTACTTTTGTCTATGTCTTTTGTAATAGTTAGACTCGTTTGTATTTTCGGGATTCATTCTGAACGTGTAGTAACTCTTTGGATTAGAAATGTAAAATGGACTTATGACTTTTCATGGTTGGGTAAATTACTTGATGTAGTTAAAAAGAATGAGATTAGAAAGAATGGGTATTATAACTTGTGTTGAACCAAACTCTTAAGTTTAGGCCACTGGTAATCGATTACAGAAGGCCTGTAATCGATTACCAGAGAACCTTTCCACTGGTAATCGATTACAGAAGGTCTGTAATCGATTACCAGAGAACCTTGCCAATTGTAATCGATTACAGACTTAATTCTCTATGGTTTGATGTAAATTATCCTTTTGTGTTGGGATTGCGATAATTTATAGAACAGGTCGATATTTAAAGTATAATACTCTAAATTCTGAGTTAGGAATTTGGTTTCCAACGGACTAAATGTAACACCCTAAATTCTCAAGCAGGAATTTAGTCCGTTGGAAACCAAATTCCTAACTCAGAATTTAGAGTATTATACTTTAAATATCGACCTGTTCTATAAATTATCGCAATCCCAACACAAAAGGATAATTTACATCAAACCATAGAGAATTAAGTCTGTAATCGATTACAATGCAAGGTTTCTGGTAATCGATTACAGACCTCTGTAATCGATTACAGTGGAAAGGTTCTCTGGTAATCGATACCAGCTCTCTGTAATCGATTACCAGAGAACCTTTCCACTGGTAATCGATTACAGAAGGTCTGTAATCGATTACCAGAGACCTTGCCAATTGTAAGCGATTACAGACTTAATTCTCTATGGTTTGATGTAAATTATCCTTTTGTGTTGGGATTGCGATAATTCATAGAACAGGTTGATATTTAAAGTATAATACTCTAAATTCTGAGTTAGGAATTTGGTTTCCTCCCAACGGACTAAATTCCTGCTTGAGAAGTTAGGGTGTTACATTTTGGTATCAGAGCAGTTCAAATCCAATTGGACTGTGAGATTAGGATTCTGTGGTTTGTTAATAATTTTATATGTATTATTTTGTGAATTGAGAGACTGATCACCTCGATATTTGCTTTATGATATGTAAGAGAATTATGGCAGGCAACAGGAAGGGTAGGTCAAGGGTAGATCGTTCTTCTCCACCTTCTTCATCTTCTCCTGAAACGATCCCAGATCCGATGGTGGCAGCCCTCCATGCACTCACTCAGATGATGGGGAATGAAGCAGCTACCAACACGGCAATCTTGCAAGAGATGGCTAGGCACCGACCGGAGCAACCACCACCCACCGTGGGACGTATTCTTCGGTTGATTGTCGAAGTTCAGGAAACACAATCCTCCACAATTCAATGGAGAGTATGATCCCGACGTGGCGGCAAGGTGGCTCAAGGACCTGAATAGAACTTTTGAGGCCCATGAAGTGTGTTGATGAAGTCAAGGTGAGCTTGGCGGTGGTATATGATGAGAGGAGAGGCTGAGGATTGGTGGAGGACGGCTAGACTACCAACGGCGGGGGCGGAGGCTCCTTTAAACTTGGGAGGCTTTTCAAAATCTGTTCTTAGAGAAGTGACTGTCCCCGGCGACCATCAAGAGGCAGAAAGAAGCAGAGTTTTTACACACTTCAACAAGGGGAGATGTCAGTTGGGCAGTATGTATCAAGGTTCGAAGAATTGTCAAAATTCTCTCGGTACCTTCAGGCGGTAAATGACGAGGAGTGGAGATGCACCCAGTTTGAAGGAGGCTTGAGGCCGGAAATAATCGATCGAGTAGCGGCCCTGGAAATCAGAAATTTTTCTACCTTGGTGAGCAAATGCTACATTGTTGAGAAGAATTGCAAGGGAGTAACATCTTCTGTGGCACCACAAGATAACAAGGGGAAGAGGAAAGTGGAACTTGGGAATTCAAACAGGAGCTTCAAACCTAAGTGGCAAGGAAGACACCAGTGACTAACCAACATTCGCAACGCAAGGATACTAAAGTATGTGCAAAGTGTGGAAAGGAGCACGGGGGAGAGTGCTTAATCGGGAGGAGGGTGTGCTACTTCTGTAGGCAACCTGGTCATTTTCAAAAGGATTGTCCTGCTGCCAAGGGAACCCAGAAACCTCAATCAACTGGAAGGGTTTTTACCCTCAGTGGTCAAGTGGCCACTTCTTCAGATAATTTGTTAAAAGGTAAATGCACCCTAGGAGAGGAGACTTTAATTGTATTGTATGATTCAGGAGCATCCCATTCCTTTGTTTCTTTTGAATGTGTAAATAATCTGAATTTGTCTACTGTTTCCTTGCCTTATATTCTAAATGTTGTTACCCCAGCTAAGGAAACAATATCCACTTCTCTTGTGTGTATGGACTGTCCCTTGATCATACAGGATAGAACTTTTGTTGTTGATTTGATTTGCTTGCCTTTGATTGGTATTGACGTTATTCTGGGAATGAACTGGTTATCTTTCAATCAGGTGTTGTTAGACTGTTTTAATAGAAAGGTTGTTTTTCCTGATTTTTCTGTTCCTTCTAAGGAAGGGTTCCCATTCTATTGTCTAGTGTTTCTCAAGTTTCCCAGAGTATCAATGACGGGGGTGAATGTTTTCTGTTGTTACTTTCCTCAATTCTAGAAACAAAATTTGATTTGAGTAATGTGGCTACGGTTCGGGAGTTCCAAGATGTTTTTCCTAATGAAATTCTTACCTTACCACCTGAGCGAGAAATAGAGTTCACCATAGATTTGATACCCGGTTCAGGACCCATTTCTAAGGCACCCTATAGGATGTCCCCCTTAGAACTTAGTGAACTCAAGAGGCAATTAGAAGAGTTGTTGAAAAGGGGTTTATTAGGCCTAGTGTCTCTCCGTGGGGGGCTCCAGTGTTGTTAGTGAAGAAAAAGGATGGGAGCATGAGGTTATGTGTAGATTTTAGGCAATTGAATAAAATAACAATTAAGAATAGGTATCCATTGCCTAGGATAGATGACCTCCTAGATCAACTTAGAGGTGCTTCTGTGTTTTCCAAAATAGATTTGAAATCAGGATATCATCAAATCAGGATAAGGAAGGAAGATATTCATAAAACTGCTTTTCGAACTAGATATGGACACTACGAGTACTTAGTAATGCCATTTGGTGTTACTAATGCCCGGCAGTGTTCATGGATTACATGAATCGAATCTTCCGACCTTTTCTAGATAAATTTGTGGTTGTATTCATTGATGATATTTTGATTTACTCTTCTAGTATGGAAGATCATGAGAAACACTTGAGGTTGGTGTTGGAAGTTTTGAGGGAAAGGAAATTGTTTGCCAATCCGAACAAATGTGAGTTTTGGCTAAACAAAGTCCATTTCTTAGGTCATGTAATTTCAGGGGAAGGGGTCTCAGTTGACCCTAACAAGGTAGAGTCTGTTCTTGAGTGGGAAAGGCCTAGAACTGTTACAGAAATTAGAAGCTTTCTAGGATTAGCTGGCTATTACAGGAGATTCATTAAGGGTTTCTCCCGTTTGGCATTGCCTCTCACTAAGCTAACCAGGAAAGGTCAAGCCTTTGTGTGGGATAGTGATTGTGAGCATAGTTTTCTAGAATTAAAACATAGATTGACCAGTGCCCCGGTGTTAGCATTACCTGATGTGTCTAGAACCTTTGAGGTATTTTGTGATGCCTCTGGGAAGGGGTTAGGAAGTGTTTAATGCAGGATAGAAAGGTTGTAGCTTATGCATCTAGGCAGTTAAGGCCTCATGAGGAAAATTATCCTACCCATGACTTAGAATTAGCTGCTGTGGTTTTTGCCTTAAAAATTTGGAGGCATTACTTGTTTGGTGTAAGGTTTGAGGTCTTTAGTGATCATAAGAGCTTGAAGTATCTTTTTGATCAAAAAGAACTCAACATGAGGCAAAGAAGATGGATGGAGTTTTTGAAAGATTTTGATTTGAGCTGAAATACCACCCAGGTAAGGCCAATGTAGTGGCTGATGCTCTTAGCAGAAATCCCTGCATGTGTCATCATTGATGATACAAGAGATGAATCTCCTAGAGAAGTTTAGAGATTTGAACTTAAGTGTGGAGTTTGGGGTAGGTAGCATTCAGATGTACAGGTTAGAAATTTCCAGTGAGTTTCAAACCTTGATTAAGGAGGCTCAGGATTTGGATCTGATCTTCAGGGTAAGATGGGTCAGGTAGGATTTTCCAGGTCAGGTGAGGGATTAATTCTTTTTCAGGGAAGGATTTGTATCCCTAAGGAAGTAGAGTTAAACAGCAGGTACTAGAGGAAGTTCATAAGGGTAAATGTCTATACATCCTGGTTCTACCAAGATGTATCAGGATTTGAAGAAAAGGTTTTGGTGGGTAGGTATGAAGAGAGAAATAGCTGAGTTTGTGTCTAAGTGCCTAACTTGTCAACAAGTGAAGGTGGAACATCAGAAACCATCTGGAGTTCTATTACCCTTAGAGATCCCTGAGTGGAAGTGGGAAAGCATAGCTATGGACTTTGTGGTGGGTTTACCTCGAGTCCAATCAGGGTTTGATTCAATATGGGTCATAGTCGACCGTTTAACCAAGTCAGCCCATTTCCTTCCAGTTAAGAATACCTTCTCCCTGAATAAGTTAGCTGAGTTGTATGTCAGAGAGATTGTCAGGTTACATGGCATTCCTTCTAGCATCATTTCTGATAGGGACCCCAGGTTTACTTCAAGGTTCTGGAACGCACTACACCAGTCGTTCGGGACTAAACTTAGGTTTAGCACCGCTTACCACCCTCAGACTGATGGTCAGTCTGAGAGAACCATCCAAACCTTAGAAGACATGTTAAGAGCCTGTTCTCTAGAAGAGTCGGGCAGTTGGGATAAGTACCTACCACTAGTAGAGTTTGCCTACAATAACAGCTTTCATAGTAGCATAGGCATGGCTCCATATGAAGCCTTGTATGGTAGGAAGTGTAGGTCCCCTGTTTGTTGGCATGAGGTGGGTGAGAAAGCCCTGTTGGGCCCAGATTTTCAGGAAACTTCTGATAAGATTAGAATGATTAGGGAAAAACTTGTAACTGCCCAGAGCCGTCAGAAAAGTTATGCTGATAAAAGGAGAAAGGAACTAGAATTTGAGGAAGGAGAACATGTATTTCTTAGAGTAACTCCTGTCATTGGTCTAGGGAAGTCGTGAAATCCAGGAAACTGAGTCCTCGATACATTGGTCCCTTTCAAATCTTGCAAAGAATTGGTCCTCTTGCATACAAATTAGCTCTTCCACCATCTTTCCAAGGTCCATAATGTTTTTCATGTATCTAAGTTAAGAAAATATGTGTTTGACCTTCTCATGTCTTGTCTTCTGAACCAATACAATTAAAGGACAACCTCACACTACCTGCAAAACCTATACAGATTGTTGACAGAAGTGCCAAGACTCTGAGGAATAGAAATATTCCTTTGGTTAAGGTAGTTTG
This sequence comes from Sesbania bispinosa, assembly GCA_026901365.1. Classification (NCBI taxonomy): domain Eukaryota; kingdom Viridiplantae; phylum Streptophyta; class Magnoliopsida; order Fabales; family Fabaceae; genus Sesbania; species Sesbania bispinosa. The sequence continues at coordinate 1,204,584 of QLOH01000263.1, read as the reverse complement.
GGAAGGTCTATCCTTGGATGAAGCTACTTGGGAGAAGGAAGAGGTTATCAAGAATCATTTCCCTATGTTGTTTGAGTAATGGTAAGATTTCATATCTCTCACTTAGTAAATTTTGAGGGCAAAATTTCTTTAAGGAGGGTAGAATGTAACATCCCAACTTTTGATAATTAATTGTGAGATTTATAGGTTTTAATGTGGTTTGAATCTTAGGAACTAAGTGTAAGGGGTAGGGATGGGTAAGGTAAGTCAAGTAACTCATTTTGAACTAAACCCTTGAGTTTGGGCCACTGGTAATCGATTACAGAGAGCTGGTAATCGATTACCAGAGAGTTTGAAATATGGTAATCGATTACAGAGAGCTGGTAATCGATTACCAGAGAGTTTGAAATATTGTAATCGATTACATAACCCTTGTAATCGATTACCAGCAGCCTGGAAACTCAGTAATCGATTACAAAGATGGTAATCGATTACCAGGTTCCCAGAATGGGTTCTTAGGCTAATTTTGCCTTCAGTAATCGATTACCAGGGTTTGGTAATCGATACTGATATATACCCAGGACGCGAAATTCATCAGAATTTCGAGAAAACCTAACTTTAGAGAGAGAGAGTGGGTCTAGAGAGAGAAAGTGCCGAACGGGTAGAACGTCGAACGGAGCTAGGAATCACAATCCTTCATCTAAACAACTTGAATTTCTACATTGTGGTGAGTAATTCCTCACTTGAATTCTTAGATTTTAGGAATTGGTCTCAATCCCTTGAACCCCCTTCTTTCTCCCCTTTCTCTGAATATATCTTGAACTTATCTTGATTGTTTGTGTTTGTATGTTGATTGATAACTGGGAACGATTTTAATCGGTTAGAACGGATCGATTCTTGATAATCGTTAGTTTCGAAACTTTCGAAACTCTCGAAAGTTTCGAAACTATCGAAACGTCGAAACGTTTCGTTTCCTCCGATTAAACTTGTTCCGAAATGAAAACTTAGGATTGATAATTGGATTCGATATTGGAATTGATGAGTATATAGGGGTTGACATCGGTTAAGCGTCGAATCTCGTTCGTTTCGGAATGTTCGAACTATCGAAAGTGCGAAATTAACGAGATTCACAATATTTATCAATTCCGGGTCTCGAATTAGTTGTTCAATCTCTTTGTGAAAGATTATGGACTTCGGTCTCTTTGTGAAGGAACATAGCCTTTGGTTATGACTGGACTTCGGTCTCTTTGTGAAGGAATGTAGGGTGGGATTCGTCCCCTGGGGAGATATCCCCTGTAGTCTGGGCTCAGGTCTAACTCTAGACTGTGATTGTACATGGCCTATTGGCAAGCATTTTAAGGCATACCAGTGCATAAGTTAAATGGAGACTGTTATAGTAATTTAAAGCTTGAATTGCCATGAGATATATGTTTTGCATACATGCATGAGATTTTGCTCACTGAGATTGTATCTCACCCACAAGTTATGTGGGTTTTGTTTAGATGTTCAGGTTCCTCCTCCTCATTATAATGAGCCTCGGAGATGAATTTGGAGAGCCTGAAGATTTAATGTTCATTGTATATATTTAGTGATGGCCTACTTTTGTCTATGTCTTTTGTAATAGTTAGACCTCGTTTGTATTTCGGGATTTCATTCTGAACGTGTAGCTAACTCTTTGGATTAGAAATGTAAAATGGACTGTATGACTTTTCATGGTTGGGGTAAATTACTTGATGTAGTTAAAAAGAATGAGATTAGAAAGAATGGGTATTATAACTTGTGTTGAACCAAAACTCTTAAGTTTAGGCCACTGGTAATCGATTACAGAAGGCCTGTAATCGATTACCAGAGAACCTTCTCCACTGGTAATCGATTACAGAAGGTCTGTAATCGATACCAGAGAACCTTGCCAATTGTAATCGATTACAGACGTAATTTTCTCTATGGTTTGATGTAAATTATCCTTTTGTGTTGGGATTGCGATAATTTATAGAACAGGTCAATATTTAAAGTATAAGTACTCTAAATTCTGAGGTTAGGAATTTGGTTTCCAACGGACTAAATTCTGCTTGAGAATTTAGGGTGTTACAATATCTATCTTAGGATTTCTTTTATTTATTCTTCTTATTATTTTAGGAAATTTTTATTATTTTAGGAAATTTATAGTTTTTCTTTATTATAATTTTTTCTTCCACACTTACCTTTTTCAAGTGTCTTGTTTTTGCTTTTGAGAAGCGAGGTATCCCAAATCTACTACAATTGAAGCAAAAATAGGAAGGACATCAAGGAAGAACAAAAGTAGAAACAAGGAAAGTAGACAAGGGAGAAGTCGAGAAGAAAACAAAAATATTTTATTTTTAATTATTTTATTTCTTAAAAAAAATAATAATAATATTATTTTTTTAAAAAAATTATTATTATTATTTTTTTAATATAAATAAAAAAATATTTATTATTATTAAAATAAATAAATAAATATTATTCTTTTGTTATTCGGTTTTCTTCTTTGTTTGAGCATCTTATTTCTCTTGAGAAAACAGGTAACAGAAAAGGGGGCAGAGCTTAAGGAGACGATTTCAACACTCTCTGATCACCCCAAGAAGAATGAGACAAATTTCAAGGAGACAATCTCAACACTCTCTGCTCAACTACCTAAAGTGAAATAAATGTTAAATGGCTTATGCAATGGCATAATCAACCAAGGAGAACCCCTGGAGATTATGTTAGGTGGCAAGAACCAAGTTACTCCTCTCATGCACCGATTCAAGGTAACTTCTCTAATTACAACAATTATGCTAACAATTTTTCAACAAGATTGGGGAAGTTACCAGAATCAGAATTTTGGGAGATACCAAGATGATTTTTCACTCCACATGCAACCTCTTTTCAACAACAGCAAAGTTACTCTTCCTATCAACAAAGAGACTCCCAATTTATGAGTTTTTGGAAGAATTCATTCAAAGCAATATACAATTCCAGAAAGAGAGCGAAGAGAGAAGATGAAGCAATGACGCTTTGTTGAAACAGATGGCAGAACAAAGGGAGTCAAGACTTTGTAAGAGTATCGAAGAAATTCATCAAGGCAATATACAGTTTCAAAAGGAGAGAGAAGAAGCAAGAAAAAAAATGACGCTTTGATAGCACAACTAGTGGAACAAAGGGAGTCAAGACTTCAGAAGGAAAGAGAAGAAGCAAGACGAAACGCTGACACCATGTTGGAACTAATCAACAAGAAGACAGAGTCTCCTGATGCATCAATTGAAGAGATAGAAGAAACAATAGCCAACCAACAGTCAGAACAGAGCTCAACAAACGCTCAACCCTACCCCATAGAATTTTGTCCCACCATAATTGTAAAATTAACAGGGGAGGAATTCAATGATGTTCTGGCTGATGAAGAGGATAGATCTGAAGAAGCACAAGAAGGTGCAGCAAAAGTAGAAGAAGGAGATGGAGAGGATGAAATAGAAAAGATGGTGCTTGACACTGACTGTTAAAGGGAGAAATAAAATACAACATGTGATGGTGAATCAAAGCCCGAGGAAGGAAGGGAAATGATTTTAAGAACAGAGACCTTCCCTTATCCAACCAGTCCTTTAAAGGATGATCAAGAAAGGCATGGTGCAAGTGATAAACCTTCCATATCTCACAAAAGAAAGCCCTGCGAATACACTGACCTAACTAGAGCAAAGAAAGGAAGAATTGAGCCAAGAGGATCAGTTGCTGAGCCTAGAGCCATATTGAAGAAGTGGTCAGGTGTTTTCCATATCAAAGAACCCCCCGAAGCAAAGAAATTGAGAGAAATCAGTTGTGACTCATTCAAACTTGAGGAGAAGAAGACTCATGCACATGAGAGCAAGGTAACAAAGAAAAGAAGGATCAAGCCAAGGGAGTCAGAGGCATGGTCTAATTCCAGAAAGAAGCTACAATGGTTAACGTCTTTTCACACTACAAGTTGCTCCAAGGCAAGATTATGGGGAGGTTTAAGGGCTAAAGAAAGGAAGGGTGCAGCACACAAGCTCATCAAAATATTTCAATTTCAGCCACCTTGAGAGAACAGGCGTCGAGCTATCAGACGTTAAACAAGCGCTTCCTGGGAGGCAACCCAGAGATTTTTAAAGTTTTTAGTTTTATTTTATTTTCTTAATTAGGATTTTTTATTTTTTTAGGATTTAGGAAATTTTCAAAATTGATTGGAATAAGTTTGTGGAAAATAATTGTTTTTTAAATATAGGAAGTAGCAGAAAACGTGACTGAAAATTGCAAATTGCATTCTGTTTTCTGAGCTTCAACCTGCGCTGTAGCGCAGGTAAAGCGCAAAAATGCAATTTTAGTCACTGTCTTCTGCGCTTCACATGCGCTGTAGCACAGGGTGAAGCGCAGCAGTACGATTTAAAAAAAAATTCTTTTATTTTCTCATGTACTACTTCCTAAAGCTCTTCTTTTCACTCTTTCACTCACAAACTTCCGTCAATTTTGAAACTTTCAGTTATATTTTTTTTTATTTTATTTTTACCAATTGAAATCTTCATTTACTCTATCTCTATGATTTACACTTTAGGGTAGCAACCTTAGGATTGTGAATATTATTAATTATTGCTATCTTAAATGTGATTTTGGCTGTGTGGAACATGAAGAACAATTTGCTTGATTGGAATGCTCTTTGTTTTGTGAGTTATTAAATTTGAAAGTGTTATGTTCTGTTTCTTTCAAAAATTTTAAACTTTCACTTTCCATGGATTGATTGAATGCTTGCAAAATAATTGAGTATGTTCTGTTTTAGGAAAGCATTTCCAATTGCAGTGAAGTTTTGTTGTGAAGAGAATAATTATTTATGCATGTTATTGGCAGGCTTCCATGTTCTTCATGAAATTGCACAGACTGCTGCAAAGTATAAAGACTAGTTGACCCCAAACCAATCAGGAGTACTAGACCCATACTCGGGCTTGCTGCTTGAAGATTCCAGATATTCTTGCAGTGGCCTGAGGATAGGCCTATTTTCCCAGAGGGGGATGGAGCAACAGCAAGACAAGGACTCACAATATACAGAGGATGAAGATTGATACTGGTGTTTTTCTTTCTTTTAGTTTTTCTTTTATTTTCTATTATTTTATAGATATTTTCTAGTTAATTAGGATTTTTGTTTCGTATTTTCAATTTTTCTTAAATTTTTTGAATTTTTAAAATTTTTAGGACCTTAGGAAATTAGAAATCAAGGTAATTATTTCCTTTTCTCTATAAATAAGTAGTTTAACTAACCAATCTAGGTAAGATGATAGGGTCTTGTGATTAATTCCATAATCAGTTTGGTTTAGAGTACTTCTCAAAAGAACCCATCATGGTAGTTTATTAAATCCAGTAAGTGCTTTAGCAAGGAAATGTTAGCCCAACCGGTGAGCTGAGAGTCCTAAACACTTAAACACTTATATTGAGAGCTTTTCACCACTGCTTGTCAATTGTTATTGCTTGAGTTTCTGAAAATTGTCTTGATTGTAGAAGGTATGGAAGTGACAAAGGCACAATTTTGTGATTTTAATATTCTGCTTAGTGCCAAATAGCCATCCATGCATTAATATTTCCAATTATTGATTGCCCATTTGAGCCTTTAATGTTTCTTTTGATGCACCCCAGCCATTATCATTATCAATGATCAATGATCATACCATGTCCCTTAACACTTGGGATAGAGAGCAAGGTGCACTACAATAAAATGGGACAAGCAATTGACAAAGAGGTTGGTCACAAGGAATCCAAGAGAAGGCACAGGGAATCACAAAGAAAAGATTTTCCCCCACCAAAAATAAGTTCTTTATGTTATGTATACAAAAAAAAATTGTTTCTGCACAAAGTGTGGAAAATAAATAAGTTGGGAGGAGAAAATTCTTCAAAAAAAGAGGCCAAAGCTGAAAAGGGTGACCATTCAAGAATCATCAGGTGAATTGAGAGAAGTTCCAAAGCACAACCACAAGATGCTCTCTATCAAAGTGTTCCTTGAATATCCAGAAAAAACCATGATTTCTTGATAGCCTAGCCTCATTACAACCTAAAGAAAGACCTTTTGATCCATACTAACTGCTTGCAGGTTCAGACCTTGGAAACGAATATCAATTCTAGTTGTTCAACAGTGGGTGAAAATGATTGAGGGAAACACTTACCCGTGAGAATGAGAGATTTCCTTGGTTTATCACTTACTGCTTTAATTGCTATTATTGAGATAGTTTAATTGATGTTGTATTTCTATCCTGACTGCTGATTGGTAATATCTCTTGATTCTGATTTTTTTCTTATGTTGGGAAGTGACTTCAGCTTAGGAAGGAGTTGAGGGATGATTACCTTGAATTAGTTTTATTTTAGTAAAAATACACTAAAGATTAGAATTGATTGTGAATGCAAAGAGGTTCTCTTGCTTGAGGACAAGCAAGAAGTTAAGTTGGGGGGAATTTGATAAGTGAAAAATAGTTGATAAATTAGTATATATTTTATTTCACTTATCAAGGACAAAATGATAATTTTACCCCATTTTTATCCCTTTTTATTTAATATTTACTAATTTGTATTTATTAATCCTAGTTTTGAATTTGATGCTATTTTAATAGATTTATTGCTGATTTTTGTAAGATTATTGCCAAAGATTTAATTCAGAGATTAAATGGTATTAAATGAGGAGGATTTATGCAAGATTGTAGATTGATTGAAAACAATTAATTAAAGATGTGAAGAAGATTTGAATCATTAATGAGGAGATCAGAGCCAATCAATCAAAGATATTGCCAGACAAGCTTCCCAAATAAACAAGGATTGCATAATAAATATAAAGATATTAGAAAATAAGGGAAAACAAGGAAAGACAAACGCGTGAAAAACCAGTCTCGGGGAGAGATCAACAAATAAAAGAGGAAAGTTGAAGTTGCAGGACGCTAGCTGTGCTTCACCCCGCGCTATAGCGCACGTGAAGCGCAACTCTCTGGAACCTCCGCTACAGCTTGCGCTGTAGCGCAGCCTGGAGCGCAGGTCACGCTGATTTGTTCCCTGTTGCCGTTTTTTAGACAGATTTCTCCCCAAATTGCTTTGTCTTTCCTTAGTCTATAAATAGGAACCTCTTTGCACCAAATCTGGTGTGCACGATTATTGTAATTCAGTCTTATTTCAGTGATAATGCACCAAAGCTAAGTTTAGAATAGGAGAGGAGGAGCGCTTCACAAGGATTGAAGATGGTGACAGCATCTTCGGTGGTTTGTATGGCTACCTCGTGTAGTTAACTCTCCATTAGGATTGAATGTAATTGATTCCATTCTCAAGTGTATGTTGAACTCTATCTATTTTATTATCCATTTCCCTAATTATAATGCTGGTAATCTCGTTCTGTGCTTATTCCTAACTTCCGCGCTTGCGCCGGAGTTATAGGCTAGTTTGTAATTAACGTTACGACTAGGATTGAGTTTGGGGGAGCCTAGACATAGGAAACTCAATCTCTGAGTGAATGAGAATACTCGGTTAACTACTGACGACTGAAAAGGGATGTTTACTAATGAGCGAGGGGTAGTGTGAGTACTCTAAGTGAAGGAGCATTCGACCAATAGGACTTAGTAATCGATAGCAAAGAGTTAGTTGATTGTCAATCCAGGATTCGAACATAGGTGTATTCCTAATGAGTAAGGGTAGTGACAATACTTGAGCGAAGGGTGCGTCTACCATAGGCCTCGTTATCAATTAATTCTTTAACAAACGAAATAAAAAGAGAGCAAAATAAGCCGAGGGTAAGTCTGTCGCCTGGGAGAGCCCGAATGGATTACCTTTGAGTGTGAGGGGCGCCTGGTAACTCGGGGTCATTAGCAATATAGTTTGTCTACAGCGTTGTAATTCAAAGCCTATAAGTAGTAGGTAGTCTCGACATACATGAGGGGTGTGATGAGATGAAGTTCAATCCTAATCCAAGTAAAGTGTCTCTAACTCTTCCTTTCTAATTCCATTGATATTAAATCTGTTATTTACGCACAATAATATTCTCTAAATGATTGTTTTCTCTTGATAATTAGATCACAGTTTACATAAATTAACCATTCCCTGTGGATATGATACTCTCTTACTATTATACTGCTGGATTTGTGGTTCGCTTTCCAGAAACCCATCACTCCCTGAGCAACCACAGTCACGCGATCATAACAAAAATAAAATTAGGGAGAAAACAAGAGAAATAGGGTTTGGGAATTTTGATAAATGAACAAAAGCAAGGACAGAGATCAGAGAAAACTTACAAGAGATTAGCTCTGTTGCAGGTGAGAACAAAGACAACCACTTCTCAGGCGGCGCAACAAAACATACGAGAGAGATGGCGGCGAACTAGGGGTGGAGATGATAGTGAGCGAACCAGGGGCGAATGAGAAAGAAAGGATAAAACGAGAGCTTGGACCTAAGTTGACAACAGATAGGGCAATTTCAAAAAGTAATTTTATTTTATTTTCATTATCTACATCGGTTTTATAAAACCCGATATTAAATATGTTACATTAATTTCAAAATTGCCACCGCCCCATGTTTTACATCGGTTACTAAATAACCGATGTCAATTCCAGTTGTAGAATCCATATTTTCTACTAGTGTTTGAATGCTCAAGCTGATTCTTAGACTTCACAATCTCCCCCTTTTTAATGATGACAAATATGATATGTATAACTTACAAAATGTTCTAATGAAATGAAATGAAAGATAGATTAAGTATTAGATAGCTCCCCCTGAGAAAACATTAAGTCTTTTAGATGCCAATTGTTAAATGAAATGAAAGATTGATAAGTATTAGAAAGCTCCCCCTATCTATATTATTCCCCCCTGAGAAAGACATTAAATCTTTTAGATGTCAATTGTTAACTTCCTAAAAAAATCGATTGTTAATTTTTAGTTGTCTAAAGAGAATGTTAATTGATTAATTACACCAATTGTTAATTGATCTAAAAAAGAATTGTTAACTATTTAATTACACCAATTGTTATCAATTAATTACACCATTTGTTTAATATTTCTATTAGAAGTTAACTGTTGTTGTTTTTACAGTTTCATTTAGTTAGACCATTGTTAAAACTACTGTTATTTCTTAATGTTATCTTCTGAGTTGTTATTAGTTTCTTGTATACTTCTTTCTTTTATGAACCAATTGTTATTTCCAAGTTGTTATCTTCCGAATTTCTTGACTTATTACATTTTGAATAGTTATATATATTTCTCCCCCTTTTATCATTGATTAAAAAGGTTTTGTTGTTATCTTTTCTCTTTTTATTAGATATCAGTTTTGTGAAACAACTGTTGCATATATTTCTCCCCATTTTTATTAAAGGAAAATTACCAACTGTTATAAACCAAAAGTTATATGTTTTCAGATGTTATTAAAGGTTGTTAATTTGAAAGTTAAAACCAAAAGTTAAACTTGAGATTACAATGTTATCATGAGACTTAAGAAATTGTTACCAATTGCTAGTCTTAATATCTTCTTAATCAATAGATTCTGAGATTAATAACATAAACAGAGACATTCAAATATGTACTGAAACTCATTCTGAAAAAAAAAATACGCAGAGAAAAACTTTTATTTACAAAGAAAATTCTTTTAAAAAAAATACATTTATTGTCGCTACCTCTCTCGATTCTTATGAAGGCCAGAGGCACAACCTAAGCAACTTCATCTCTTTTAAAGCTACCACCACTCCTTCGGTTGCAAAGCCTCAGAAGCGCCTCTAGAGACCCTATACTTCTATCCCAACCGTGCTTATCGCACGCAATCTCCTTTTAACAACTGGGACAGTGGAGGTCCATCATTTAAGACTGTGTTTCGACCACCAACCACAACCTTAATCCTAAGGACCACATTTGAAGTGGTTCCCATCATAAGATTGGCTATTCTGGGATCTCCCAATGGTCTTCCAGTCCACTTGTGATGCAGTAAGATCACCATGGTCCAAGTATAGAGAAATGGGTTTTCAGATGAACCCTTTCCCTCACTCATCATTCTATACATCATCCAAGATGACTTGATCTTTGCCTCAACGTGTTCTAGAATTCCTCCTCCTGTTTCCCTTTGCTTCTTCATCATCCTTCTGAGAGCAATACACTCAGTATCTTGGACAAAGCTATAGAAGAGCTTTGAAGATATGAGTTTGTGTATAAAGCTCTTGTGAATTTATAGGATTTTGAAGCAGGGGTAAAAGAGAGAAGTAAGGAGATTGAATCTTTGGATTGTTGTTCATGGGATACATATGGGCTCGGGTAGCATTTATGATGATAGTTTCAGACCTGGGGAGTATTGAAATGTACATCATTGATTGGTCATAGATGAAGCGCCATAGTCATAGGAAACTGAGTCACTAGCGTTGATAAAGTAAGTTTTGAAAGACCGTTTTTGAAAGAAAACAAAGAAAGGATACACATATACATGTTTGAGAAAGAAAAAACTTTTGAAATACTTTTGAGATAAAAGAGAAAATATAAATAAACACGGAAAACATTTTTTAAAGAACATTTAAAAAAAACTTTTTCAAAAAGAATGAGTGTTCTAAAGATATTATTTGAAAATTTTAAGTCTTTTAAGTTTTGTTTTATTAAGGATTTCAGAGATTTATCGAGGTTCAGTTTTCACAGATATTTATGTTATAGGGTAGAGTGATGTTACCAATAGATCTGTTTTTTGTCCTTTGGTTGGAAAGATGCATTCTGACACTCAACTTGTCTTTAAAGACTTTTCTTTTTTGATGGTTGCTTGTTGACAACATTTTTCTTATTCCTTGTGTTCTGAGAGATTCCTTTATCAATCATCTTGACCTATTCCTCAAGAATTGAGATAAACTTTCATGTTTAGAGTATCAACCCTCTTAACATTCCTAACCCATAATTTCATTAAGTTCATTTAGAACTTTCTAAACAGGTTTAGTAAATGAGGATGATATCTTGTCATATTGGTCTCTCAAGGTTTGAGGTAGTCTTAGAGTGTTTCTGACCCACAATTTCAGTAAGTTCGTTGAGAACCTTCTGAACAGGTTCAGAAAGTGAAGATGATGTTATACTAACTACTCTATTAGATGAAGTTCAAATTTAAGAAGATTTTTAATTTCTGTTATCTGCATCAAGCATAAAAAAAAACTTTTCAGTAGCATCTGATTATTTTGAAAACATTTGTTAATTATTGAAGAAATATTTTAGTGTAAACATTTTAACATTATCATTTTACTAAGTTAATTGTTTTTATCTTTGGTGAAGCCAATTGTTGATTTAATATTAACAGTTAATAATTAAGAAGATAGTTAAGACTTAAAACTACATATTTTAATTTTATTATGTTTTAATTAAGTTAATATTTTTATCTTGAGCGATACCTTTTGTTAAAAGATGAGTATTATGTTAAAAATTCAAATTGTTATGCACAGACAAAGAATATAAAATCACATATACGAAGAAACTTAATAACCTAAGAAGGAAACTTATAGCAATTTAAAAGTTCAAACTTTATAGAAGTAAATTGTATAGGACAACATAATAAAAAAAATGACAGGACACAAGTAAATCATTGATCATCAGAAAAATTCTCAACATCATCAGCATTCTCCTTCTCAGCCTTGAGCTCTTGTAGCTCCTTCTTAACAGCTCTCAATCTCTTTGCGAGCCGAGTTACCTTATCATTCACCTTCTTCAGCTTGTATGCACCCAACACCATCCTCTTCCTTTTATGAGTACTCAGGTGATTAGCATTCCTTTCCTTCTCTCTGCGTGGAGCAAAGAGGGGATGAATAACTACCTGATTCTCTAGAACTTCTTCTCTTTCTACTAACGTCCGGTCCAACTCATCATATATTCCCGAAGTGAAGGAATCAGGAGGCGGTTGGTCAAAGTGACTTTCCAATGGAAAGCCCTTGTGCACCAAAATTTTCATTATCCAGGTGTTGTGAGGGTAGAAGTTCTCATTTCTCATCTCATCCCTGAAAGTCATTTGAAACAGCAGCACCCAAGGAAGGTTGATTTTCTTCTTTGTCAGCAAATTTCCCAGCACAAATCTTTCCATCATATTGATCACAAGCTTGTTGCTTCCTCTTGGAAGGATGCAGCAATTTAGCACAGTAAGAAGTGCTCTGGGAGTGCTCAGAAGTTGAGAAGGCCTGTAAGGGGCTATTCATCTTCTTCCAAAGAGATGTTCATCAAAGATGAAGGTTCCACCATGAAGGGATTCCCACCTTTGAAAGTATTGTTCTCCTCTGTCTGGCACACCAATCACCTCAGAAATTAGTTTGGTGTCCACACACAGTGATCTTCCCATCAACTTCGTCTCAATTCCAGTCCTTCCTGGTCCAGATACAATCTTGGAATTGTTCCAAAATTCCAATACACTTTCCTCATACCAAGCGGAGGAGATGTTGTAGAAGAAAGGAGTCCATCCAACAGCATCAAAGTACTCAGATATTTTGACATCAGCCTTGTCAAAGTCAGAGAGATTGACCAATTTAGAAGGTATGATTCTCTCGTCAAACATGGGAGGGTTTGAGTCATTTGATGATGTAGATAAGTTGGCCATGAGTACGGTTGAACTGAGAGATTAAGATACTTGAAGGTCTTGGACTCTGAGAATGGATTGATTTAAGTGTAGTTTCCATGTTGATCTCCCAATCCTTATATATATGCAATACGGCGTGCTTCAAGCATTGATGAGAGACGGTTACATGCACTAAACAGACGTGGAGAGTTGTGCGTCGTGCCAAATATGAGAAACCAGTTGATGATTCAATGATTCATGTAGTGCCGTATCATATTTAATGACAAAATGATTTAAAGTTAACGACTCTTTAACTGTTTTTCATATGATACAGATAAAATGCAATAATTGATTTTCACATAAATATAAACAATCATGCATTCCATTACGTCCATCTGAAGGAAGCCTTAATTGCTTGAATAATGAGTTTTAAGAAAATATTTTCTTTTATCATTATTAGTCTTCAGAGTTGCTTCAGCTTGGTGAGATTTCCATCTTTTGAGGATCTACTCCTTCTGCATTTGTTAGATGCTCAACCCAAAGGTGAGCTCTGATACCAATTGTTAGAACCACAGTGAGGGGTTTCTGGAAAGCGAACCACAAATCCAGCAGTATAATAGTAAGAGAGTATTGTATCCACAGGGAACGGTCAATTTATGTAGACTGTGATATATTTATCAAGGGAAAGCAATGGTTTAGATAGTATTGTTTGCGGAATTGTAAATAACAAAGTAATAATCAATGGAATAGAAAGGAAGAGTTAGACACACTTTACTTGGATTAGGATTGGACTTCATATCATCTCACCCTTTGTGCATGTAAAAACTATCTATTATTTTAGGTTTACTCTATAATATCCTAGACAGACTTTATTGCTAAGACCTCGAGTTACCAGCGGCCTCACACACTCAAAGATAATCCATGCGGGCTCTCCCAAGCGACAGACTTACCCTCGGCTTATTTTGCTCTTTTTAGTCAGTTTGTAAAGAAACTTAGTTGATAAATGAGGCCTAATGTTGTAGACACACCTTCGCTCAAGTACTGTCACTACCATCACTCATCAGGATACGCCTATTGATCGAGGTCGTACTCAACCAAATAAAATGAATTAAAGTGTAGTAGGTTGATTAACCTAAAGTCGTCTCTCTCAAGGAATCCAATTACAAATTTAGAATTTCAATCTCATAGCAACTCACACACATATTCAGGGGATTTTGTTTGTTCATGATAGTTTCCAATTTTCAAAAACAGAATTCAAAATTCCTAATTCAATTCAACAAAAATAGATTGATTCACAAGCTCATTCACATTTGGATGTCTCACGGATTTAGAGATTTATTTCAATTTCCTTAGCAAATCCGAATTAATCAATGAAGCATCAATCAATTCTTAACAATCTCATACAAAGATTAAGCAAATTTGTATCAAGAACCTATTGAATTAAGCAAACAGTAGATACATTTTAGGATTAAGCAAATTAAAATGTGAATTTCAGATCATGAATCAAAAATCGAATTCAATAAGCATTCATCCAATTCAAGATTCAATAACCTAGAATTCTAGAGATTAGTAGAAGAAGGAATTTGCACAGAAAATTAAAATTCAAAATTCAATTAAAGAACCTCAATATCCAATGCTCATGATACTTGAGAATCAATCCTCAATGCTCAGCCTTCCATGGAGGAAGTGGAGAATCCGAAAATACAAGAAGAAGAAGAAGAAGAAGGAGCAATAACGTGTGAACCAAAGAAGAGAGAAAAAAGAAGGAAAGTGAAGAGTCTTTTTTCTAAAATCTGAAAAATGAAGGGAAAAATGTTCAAACTACTCAGCAACACACCTATTTATAGAGCCTAAATCACTAAAAATCTGATTAGGCCTTAATTGGGCCGAAATTAATTAAAACAGACCCACAAACTAATTACAAAACTAATCAAATTCGGACTTGTGACAGACAGCAACAGTAGGCGATTTTGAAACAGTAACTGCTCCTAAGTTCTTTATGGGAATATGGTCAAATAGAATATCAAATTAAAGCCCCGGAAGTTAGCTTTCCAATTCCACTGGAATCACTCAAATCGGACACCTATAGCTCCAGATATCATCAAAACAAGACAGGTAGGTCAGTAGGCTTAAAAATCCGAATATAAATGACATTCACAATTAAAGCCCAATTAATCCCAATTTGGTAAATTCCAATTAAAATAGTGGATTTAATCACAATTATAGTCCAAGAAAGTTAAGAATAATTATGCAAAGTGTGAATAAAAATGTGTTCATCAAATATGTTCGAATCCTGGATTGACAATCAACTAACTCCTTGCTATCGGTTTATTAATACCAAGCCTAATGGTCGGATGCCCTTCATTATGGTACTCACACTACCCATCAATCATTAGTAAACACCCCTTTTCGGTCAGTGGTTAACCGAGTATTCTTATTCAATCAGAGAGTGAGTTTCTTCAGAATCCGCTCCCCCACTCTCGGTCCTAATCAAAACTAACTTAGTTAAGACTAGCCTATAACTCCAGGCGCGAGCCCGGGAATTAGGAATTAAGTACAAAATAATATTACCAATATTATAGACAGAGAGCACAAAAATAATAATATAGAGTTTACATACACTTGAGGATAGAATCAATTACATCCAATCCTAATGGAGAGTTAACTACACAAGGTAGCCATACAAACCACCGAAGATGCTGTCACCATCTTCAATCCTTGTGAAGCGCTCCTCCTCTCCTACTCTAAACTTAGCTTTGGTACATTATCACTGAAATATAGACTTGAATACAATGATCGTGCACACCGGAATTGAAACAAGAGGTTACTATTTATAGACAAAGGAAAGACACATCAATTTGGGAAGAAATCTATCTATAAACGGAAACAGGGACCAAATCAGCGTAACCTGCGCTTCAGGCTGCGCTACAGTGCAGGATGAGGCGCAACTTCCTGAGAGTCTGCGCTTCACCTGCGCTATAGCGCAGGGTGAAGCGCAGTTAGCATCCTGCAGCTCCAACTTTCTCTTTTTAATCTTGATCTCTCCTCGAGACTGGTTTTGCAAATTTGTCTTTCCTTATTTCCCTTTACTTGATGAAATCCTTGTATTTATTGAGAAATCTTCGATTTAATTGAGAAGCTTATCTACAGAATCCTTGATTGATTGGCAGTGACTTCCTCATTAATGGCTTCAAATCTTCTTTAAATATTCATTAACTATCTTCAATCAATCTCAAATCTTGCAGACATCTCCCTCATTTAATGTTATTTATCCTTCAAATTAAATCTTTGCAATATCCTGCAAAAATCAGCAATATTTCTATCAAAATAGCATCAAATTCAAATCTCAGATTAATAAATACAATTTATCTAATATTTAATAAAAAGGGATTAAACTGGGGCAAAATTACCATTTTATCCTTGATAAGTGAACTGAAAAGTGCTCTAATTTATCAACTAATTTTCACTTATCAAAATCCCCCCAACTTAACTTCTTGTTTGTCCTCAAGCAAGAGACCTCTTTGCAATCAAAAATCAATTCTATTCCCAGTGTATTCCTAATAATTAAAAAAGAAACAAATTCAAGGAACTATTCCTCAACTCCTTCCTAAGTACCAGTCACTTTCCAGATATAAGAAAAACTTAGGACCAAGGGATGTTACCAATACTTAATCAGAATAGAAATACAAACATCAATCAATCTTTCTCAAAAATAGCAATTAAAGCAGTAAGTGATAAACCAAGGAAATCTTTCATTCTCACGGGTAAGTGTTTCCCTCAATCTTCTTCACCACTGTTGAACAACTAGAATTGATAGTCATTTCCAAAATCTGAACCTGCAAGCAGTTAATATGGATCAAAAGCTCTTTCTTAGGTTGTAATGAGGCTGGGCTATCAAGAAATCATGGTTTTTCTGGATATTCAAGGAACACTTTGAATAGAGAGCATCTTGTGATTGCGCTTGGGACTTCTCTCAATTCACCTGGTCATTCTTGAATGGTCACCCTTTTTTAGCTTGGCCTCATTGTTTGAAGAAATTCTCCCCCCAACTTATTCAATTCCACACTTTTGTGCAGATTTTTTTTTGACAGAAAGAATAACATAGAAACTTTATTTGTGGGGGAGGATCCTTCTTTTGTGATTTCTTGTGCCTTCTCTTGAGTCTCTGTGACCAACCTCTTATCCCATGTTGTTGTGGTGCACCTTGCTCTTTATCCCAAATGTTAAGGGACAGGTGATGTTCAATGAATATGGTTAGGGTGCATCAAGGAAAATATTCAAGCTCAAATGGGCAATCAATAAATGGAAATATTAAATCAGGGTTGGCTATTTGGCACTGAGCACAATATTAGAATCACAAAATATGCCTTTGTCACTTCCATATCTCTTCAAGCAAGCAAAAATTTAAAAACTCAAGCAATAACAGTTGACAAGCAGCGGTGAAAAGCTCTCAATATCAGTGTTTGGGCTCTCAGCTCACCGGTTATTGGCTAAAATTTCCTTGATAAAGCACTTAATGGATTTAATTAACTATCCTGATAGGTTCTCTTGAGAAGTACCTAATCCTAACTGATTATGGAATTAATCACAAGACCCTATCATCTTTCCTAATCTAGTTAGTTAAACTACTTATTTACAGAGAATTGAAAAAAGTTACCTTGATTCCTAATTTTCTAAGGTCCTAATTTAATTAAGAATCCTAAAAATTTTAAAAATTTAATAGAAAAACACAAAAACAACTAAATAAGTACTGCATAATATAGATAATGTATCAGTGGAGAATCATATACAGTACATATCAAAAGAAAAATAAGAAATTAAGAAAATAAAAGAAAATAAAAGAAGAAAAATAGCAAAAGGAAAAAGAAAAAGAAGGAAAAACACCAAATAGCAAAGAAAAATTCAGTCCTCCTGGTCCTGATCCATGTGAGTTGCTCCATCCTCAGCTCCGGTTGCTCTACCCCCCTAGGAAAATAGGCCTGTCCCCAGGCCACTACAGATAGTCATGAAAGTATGCAGGGAGCATGGGGTCCACACCCGCCTGATAATGAGTACTCTGAAAGTGAACAGCGGCTCGGTAGAGAGTGGACATCTGAGCCATCATGTGAGTGTTCTGGGACTCAAGTATCTGAGCCCAGACAGGAGCATCCATGTCTGCTAGTGGTGGTGGTGGTGGCTGCTGCTGCTGCTCATCCTCAACCTGTAACTCCGCAGCTGCGATACACTTGGCTTCAATATACGTTCTGGTCATAGGTGGTAAGATACGAACCTTGTGGTTCACCTCCACACCCCTAGATCTGCAGAGTGAAGTGATAAGAGAAGGAAAGCCAAGCCTGATCTTGTAGTTGGGTGTCTGACGCTCCAAACCAGTAGCATAGTTTGCTATCTTATGAGTGATGATCTGTGAGTCGTCGATAACAGCGTTGGTGAGGATGGAGTAGATGAGGTGGGCCATGGGCATAACCACATCTAAAACATGCCCAGTAGGATAAATGTTGGCCAGTAACAGTACTGTCCACATCTATGAAATACTCCTCATATCCTTCCTGTAAATCCGAGCAGCATGCCGATATGCGTTCCTCTCAAAAGAACGTCCTGGTAAACAAAGCAGTTGAGCAGTCTCTGTGTCGAGGAGCTCATTGCTGTTGACACCAACGGTCTCCATCCTATCCTGGTATTGGCACTCCACCAGGACTCTGTCCTCCTCCATGGGGTATGCTAGGAGTGCGTTGATTGCGTTGCAATCAAATCTGATCACCTGTCCCCTCACATAAGACTCCTTCCTAATGTTAACGCCTTGGTCTCCAATGGTGTTAGCATAGAATTCCCTGACGATGTCCGGGTCAAAGTAGCTGTCAGGGCGGCTGAGGCGGCCCCAACGTCTCCTTTGAATCTCAGCAGAGAACTCCTCATACTGGCCTTCCTCAAGGACGAATGGTCGCTCCTTAATGAATTTGCAGTCAGCGATGTCAGTGTAGGCTTCAAAGGGCTTGAGGTCCTTGAAGCGGTGAGGGTCGAACTCAGGTTCCCTCTGGGGAGCCTTCCTCTTGGAACCCCCTGTGCCCTTCCTAGAGGAACTGGGATTACTGACATTCTTTGTGCGGACCATCTTCAAAAGAGAAGCAAATGAAAATTACTTATGCATTACAATATTTAATTACTCATAATTATGAAATAAATGGCCAATTAATTTCAATAACTAGAGCAATCAATTAATCAAACAATTGTGCATAAATTTTTTTTATTTTAATCATTACCCAATAAATGCCAATTAATTAATTAAGACATGCTAAAGTGATCAGTTAAAGCAAGTTCTAAACAATCCTAATCAGGCAAAAGTGAGAATTGAACTCATGCTAAAAAATCATGTCATTAGTAACATGCAATAGGGCATAATTATTTTTGTAAAGGCATGCAAAAATATCAGAGCAATTAATCAAGCACACATGCACCAAAAGAAATAATCTGCAGAAATTATTGAGCACTTTAAAAACTACCACCTAAGCTAACAAGAATAGCTCACAAAAGATCCTAACCACATACAAACTATTTTTGAACATTTATAAACAATTATTTCCTTCCTAAAGGGTCCTAGAATCCTAAACTTCCTATCCTAAGGCTATGCTCAAATAAAATAAAAATCAAAATTTTAATCGGTTAAAAAGAAAGAAAACTATAAAAAGCATACCTGATATAAGCTCAGAAACTGAAAATGGGGCTGTATGAGTGAGAAAAAGGCAAAGCAAGGGTCAAGAATCTCAGGGAAAAAGCGAGGGAAAGAACGGAGGGAAGTTCGAAATGAACTCCATCATTCCAAATTCGAAATTTAAACAATGTTCCCTGCGCTACACCCTGCGCTATAGCGCAGGGTGGAGCGCACACTAGTTCAGAAGTTAAAGCGTGCCGCTGCGCTTCACCCTGCGCTACAGCGCAGAGTGAAGCGCAAAAAACCATAGAGTTTGGATTTCCAGTTTAATTCTGCGCTTCACCTGCGCCATAGTGCAGGCTGAAGCGCAAATGTGCAGTATTCTCTCTGTTTCTACTACTCCTAATTGATTCCATGCATTCCTTTTAAATTTATATCCCCATTTTAACAATTTCCTAATTACACAGGTAAATCCTAAAAATGAAAAATTAACAAAAAGAAAATAAAAACTCACAAACACTGGGTTGCCTCCCAAGAAGCGCTTGTTTAACGTCTTTTAGCTCGATGCCTGGTTATGTAACCTTTTTATGGTGGCCTCAAGTAGAGGATGATGTTTGACTCCATACCAGTTCTTCCTTTGAGCTCCCATCTTCCATGCCAATTTGTGGCTTTTCCCTCATTGTCACTATCTTCCTCAGTATCAGATGTTGATCTCTTTTTTCTTTTAAAGTGGAATTCCCAAGTTGACTCTGGATGCTTTACCCTCATCCTATGCTTCCTCAGAAATCCGGAGCCTGAAAGCTTTGAAGAGTTTTTGGAAATAGCATCAGTTTGTTGTAACTTGGGTACACCCCTGTCAATATGAAACACAATGGTTTCATCCTTTGAGCTCAATTCATATTTCCCTCGATCAACATCAATGATCATTTTAGCAGCCTTCATGAATGGTCTTCCTAAAATGAGGGGGACTTCAGTATCCTCCTCCTCTGTCTCTACAATGTAGAAATTTACATATGCAAATTTATCTACTCTGATTTCAATATCCTCTACTATTCCATGTAGGCTTTGAGCAGATTTATTCGCTAGAAGCAATCTCACACTAGCAGGCTTGACCTTCACATTACTCAACTTGTTAAAATACGATAGCGGCATCAAATTGATGCTTGCTCCAAGATCTAATAAAGCATGAGTAGTAGGTAGATTACTAATAGAGATGGGTATAGTAAACTTACCTGGGTCAAGTGACTTACTTGTAACCAAGACCTTTTCTTCATGATGTTCTTCTTTTTGTGGGGCTGCTTTTTCTTCATCTTGATGAACAACTTCCTCTTGAAGCAATTGTTCTTCGAAGATGATTTCTTCTTCCTCATCGGGTTCCTCCTCCCCTGACTTGTTGCCATCAGTAGCAACCAAGTTGCATTGTTCCTTTGGATTAGTTTGGGTCACAGCTGAGAAGTGTTGCTGCCTATGCTCTGCCATCTCAGTAGCTAACTGACCCACTTGATTCTCTAGAGTCTTGATTGATGCCTCAGTGGTCTACTTCAATCCACTAAATCCTTCTACCAAGTCATCAATCTTACCTTCCAAAGAATTCAATTTATCATATGTTGAGGGCTGTTGTTGGTAAGGTGGTTGTCGTCCTCCATTCTGATTCCAACCAGAGTTGGTTTGGTTATTTCTCCAACCTTGAGAGCACTGATTGTTGTTGTTGTTGGAGAAATTCCCTTGACTTCCCTGGCTACCCATGTAGTTGACTTGCTCTGGCTGTATTTCTTGTATAGCACATTGACCATTTTGATGGTCACCTCCACAGAAGTCGCAAATCAATGGTTGGGCTTGGACGGGTGGTGAGTAGACAGCTTTGAGTTGTTGAGGGAGTGCCTTTAATGTCTCAGTGAGTGCTTCTATCTGACGTTTGATGAGCTTGTTCTCTGTTAATAGAGCATCACTTTGATTGAGTTCGAGCATCCCTTTCTTTGGTAATTATGCAGGTTGTCTTCCACTTTGAGCTTGTTGATCATTCTGAGCAAAGTTGTTGATAATTTCTAGAGCTCGATCAACTTCTGCGGATAAGATTGTTCCTCCTGCAGCAGCATCTATAAATGACTTAGAGTCTGAACACAGTCCCTTGCAGAACATGTTAAGTTGGGCTATGTCTTCATAGCCATGATTGGGACATTTGCGCAGCAAAGATTTGAATCTCTCCCAAGCTTCACAAAGTGGCTCATCCATCCCTTGTCTGAATGTGGAAATATCTGCCTTGGCTTCAATCTGCTTCCCTGGTTGGAAGAATCTTGTCAAGAATTTCTCTTCAACCACACCCCAATTGGTTAGACTTTGATTTGGGTGTGAATGTAGCCATTCCTTAGCTTTACCTATCAAAGAGAAAGGAAACAAGCGTAAGTAGACAGATTCCAAATTATCTTCATCGAAACCCATAGTACCAACCAATTCATAAAAGTTAGAAAGATGAGTGTTTGGATTTTCATGGTCCATTCCAGCGAATTGATGTGCACTAATGAGGTTAAGATGTGCCGTCTTCAACTCCAAAGCCCTTGCATTTAGTGGTAATACAATGCTGGAGAAGTGACGTGGTCCTTGATGGGAGATGTAATCCCTTAGCGTCCTCCTTCTTGGAGCTTCCTCTTCGGCCATGTTTTTGGGTTCTTCAATGAATAATCTCCTTCTTCTCCTCCTCGAGTTTCTACCTCTGTTCCTTCGCGATGTCCTTTCTATTTCCAGGACGAATTGTAGTTGATTAGGAGACACCTGACCTCTCAGGAGCATAAACAAGAAACTTGAAGAAGGGTAAGTGTTGAAGAGATTTTTATATTAATAATGGAAAAATAGTAAAATTCCTAAAAAAAAATAAATAGAAATCCTAAAAAAAGAAAAACAAATTCCTAAAATAAGTAAAAGAAAACTTGATAACTAGACCTCCAAGGTCTACACAAATTGGAAACCGTTCCTCGGAAACGGCGCCAAAAATACTTGATGGGTTTCTGGCAAGCGAACCACAAATCCAGCAGTATAATAGTAAGAGAGTATCATATCCACAGGGAACAGTCAATTTATGCAGACTGTGATCTATTTATCAAGGGAAAGCAATGGTTTAGATAGTATAGTTTGCAGAATTGTAAATAACAAAGTAATAATCAATGGAATAGAAACGAAGAGTTAGAGACACTTTACTTGGATTAGGATTGGACTTCATATCATCTCACCCTTTGTGCATGTAAAAACTATCTATTATTTTAGGTTTACTCTATAATATCCTAGACAAACTTTATTGCTAAGACCCCGTGTTACCAGTGACCTCACACACTCAAAGATAATTCATGCGGGCTCTCCCAAGTGACAGACTTACCCTCGGCTTATTTTGCTCTTTTTTAGTCAGTTTGTCAAGGAACTTAATTGATAAACGAGGCCTAATGTTGTAGACGCACCTTCGCTCAAGTATTGTCACTACCATCACTCATCAGGATACGCCTATGTTCGAATCCTGGATTGACAATCAACTAACTCCTTGCTATCGGTTTATTAATACCAAGCCTAATGGTCGGATGCCCTTCATTATGGTACTCACACTACCCATCAATCATTAGTAAACACCCCTTTTCGGTCAGTGGTTAACCGAGTATTCTTATTCAATCAGAGAGTGAGTTTCTTCAGAATCCGCTCCCCCACTCTTGGTCCTAATCAAAACTAACTTAGTTAAGACTAGCCTATAACTCCAGGCGCAAACGCGGGAATTAGGAATTAAGTACAGAATAAGATTACCAATATTATATACAGAGAGCACAAAAATAATAATATAGAGTTTACATACACTTGGGGATAGAATCAATTACATCCAATCCTAATGGAGAGTTAACTACACAAGGTAGCCATACAAACCACCGAAGATGCTGTCACCATCTTCAATCCTTGTGAAGCGCTCCTCCTCTCCTACTCTAAACTTAGATTTTGTACATCATCACTGAAATATAGACTTCATTACAATGATCGTGCACACCGGAACTGATACAAGAGGTTCCTATTTATAGACTAAGGAAAGACACAACAATTTGGGGAGAAATCTATCTAAAAATGGCAACAGGGACCAAATCAGTGTAATCTGCGCTTCAGGCTGCGCTACAACGCAGGATGAGGCGCAACTTCCAGAGAGTCTGCGCTTCACCTGCGCTATAGCGCAGGGTCAAGCGCAGGTAGCGTCTTGCAGCTCCAACTTTCTCTTTTTAATCTTGATCTCTCCCCGAGACTGGTTTTAGCAGATTTGTCTTTCCTTATTTCCCTTTTCTTGATGAAATCCTTGTCTTTATTGAGCAATCTTTGATTTAATTGGGAAGCTTATCTACAGAATCATTGATTGATTGGCAGTGATTTCCTCATTAATGGCTTCAAATCTTCTTTCAATCTTCATTAACTATCTTCAATCAATCTCAAATCTTGCAGACATCTCCCTCATTTAATGCTATCTATCCTTCAAATTAAATATTTGCAATATCCTGCAAAAATCAGCAATATTTCTATCAAAATAGCATGAAATTCAAATCTCAAATTAATAAATACAATTTATCTAATATTTAATAAAAAGGGATTAAACTGGGGCAAAATTACCATTTTATCCTTGATAAGTGAACTGAAAAGTGCTCTAATTTATCAACTAATTTTCACTTATCACACGGGCAACTCTAGAAGGGGGGTTGAATAGTGTTTTAAATATTTTAATTATTTTGGAAATCTTGAAATAAATTATGAAGTTATTTAGCTATATTAAAATGAGAAACTTATAATCAGAATTAATGTAAAAATGCGGAAGATAAGAAGGACGAGTTTTGATAAACTTTGAGACTATAGAAAGTTTAGTTGAAACATTAAATTGATAGTCTCTTAATTAATCTTAATCATTTAGACACATCTCCAGATACCCTATGAAGGATACTACAGAGAATCTTTTTAGAACTGTTTCTGAACTACTTCAGATAATTGGCAATCGTCTGAAGTATATTAATAACTTCTGAACTGAGACCTTTTTAAGTCCACTCCAGATAGTTATTTTGGAAGTTCTTCAAAGTACATTTTCTGTAATACTTCAAATGATATGAGAAAGACTTAAGGTTGTTTATCTATGAAAACTCCTTTTATTGAAATTGTTGAATTAAGTTTATTATGAAAAATACTTTTCAATCCCCTTCAAAAATATAAAGCTGCAAGTAAATGAGTTTAAGGGAAAGAAGACTTAGCCAAGAATTTATCCTGGTTCACCCACCAACCAGTGAGCTACATCCAGTCCCAAGGCAAACCACCACTGGATTTTCGACTATCTGAATCCACAGATACATGTATTCTTTACTTTTCAACTGCTTCTTCAGGCAACTCATGTAATATTCTTTTACAGAAAAGCCTCTCCAGGCTTAACAAGTATTCTTTCTTATCAAGCCTCTTCAGGCTCTACACTGAGTATTCTTTCTTACAGAGCCTCTCCAGGCTAAACACCAAGTATTCTTTCTTATAGAGCCTCTCCAGGCTCAACACAGAGTATTCTTTCTTACACAGCCTCTCCAGGCTCAACACAGAGTATTCTTTCTTACAAAGCCTCTCCAGGCTCACCACAGAGTATTCTTTATTCTACAAGGCCTCTCCAGGCTCTCAGACACATAAAGTGTTTACAACTCAATCTAAGTTTAAGTTCGTTAGAAACATAAACTCAGATTCTTCTTGTATAGAGTGATTACTGAGTCTAACTCAGGATACATGAATGATAATCTAAGTACAAGGATAAGATTGAGATACAAGTATATGAATTAGGTACAATCTCGTCTTCTAAGTGAGGTACATCTCCCTCAACTAATTGGCTAAGTAAAATATGAAATTATGCTTCATCCATTTCTTTCTTTTGGGCTTCAATACCCCTTAGTTGGACGACACCATGTAGATGTATAACTTAGAACTTGGCCGACACCTTCAAAGTCTTTCTTGAGGCTATTTATATGTTCTGATAGAATATAGCCGTTTGAAGGTTTCTTTGTTACCGTTTGAGAGGAAGTGATTTGGCTCAAGTAGCCGTTGTGAAATAGCTTCTCTTAACGGTTGCTTCTTCTTAAGCAGAATAGGTGTGCAAATAGCTCAGCTCTGACACACTACTGCTGTGTTCTTAATCTTTGAGAGACTTTCCTCATTCAGGTAGATGTTTTCTGTTCTCTCTCTCTTCTTCTTCTTCTTTTCTGTTCCTTTTTATTTTCTGTGAGTGTGATGATATTTTCGTTGAGTTTGTCTTTTAGCCCGACTTGTGCTTGCTTCCATTTAGCTCAAATTTTGCCAGTCTGTTGCTTTCATCTTTTCCTTTTTTGATCAGAGTTCCTTGATAATATTTGAATAATGTCTTAGCCGTTGAACAACTGATCTTTACTTTTGTTGAGACTTCTCATATTTGACTTTGTTTAAGTAATAAGTAATGAGAGTCTTCAAACCAAAAACATGTTTGCAGAGTATGAGTGTTCAGACGATTAAACTCTTCACATATCTTAAGATGATTCGTGAGCTTTCACCTTGAGATATTATCTTATTAGTTTTCATCTGCTTCATCATATGTATTTCTTTCTTCTTCATTCTTATAATTCATTCAACAAGATTCTTTCTTCTATTAGGATTTGCTTCTTCATTCTTCAGACGATTGAAGCTCTATTCCTCTTTGTCTTTTCTATTTCTTTTGATACTAAGATGGATAGAGATGTTGAATTAAATATCCTTAGTCCAAACATCTTTCTCGTCATTTTCTCTTTCAGATTTATGATTTGCTTTGGCAGCATCATGTGCAGTATGTCTGCGTACACAGTGCCTTTTTGTTGCAAGTGCAGTAGCCTTTGCAGGATTTCCTTATTTGCGCAAGTCTTTTGATCGAGGCAGAAAAACGTGCCTAACTCTTGCACTGAAATCATGTATAGTCCATTGGATAGAGTGTTGTTTATGCTTGACAAGTCTTCACGAGATCGTTTCTTGATTCTTTCATTCTCCGCTTTCAGATTACTTTTGGTCAGCTTCAATTTTTCAGATGATTGATGTTCTTCAGACGAGATCCTCTTGTCTTCAAGTCTTCAGATGATTAAGTTTATTTCTTCTCTTCCGATTCTTCATTGCTTCATCTTCTGATTCTTACTTCGTTCTTCTTCTTCTGATCTGTTTTTCTTTCTTCTGATGTCTTCTTCTTCTTTAATCTGTTTTTCTTTCTTCTGATGTCTTCTTCTTCCGATCTGTTTTTCTTTCTTCTGATGAATACTTCTTTCTTCTTCTGATGAGTTTTTCTTTCTTCTGATATGTTCTTCTTATTCTGATATCTTCTTCTTCTTCTGATCTGTTTTTCTTCCTTCTGTTGAGTACTTCAACCTGAAACACAATCAACAAAACAACACATTTCTCAGTAGAACCTGCTTATATGATCTTATTTGTTAATCATTAAACCCTATGGATACTAAGTCTTAAATCAAGTTTGAATGCTCAAGTTGATTCTTAGACTTCACAATTGTTGTGCAGAAAGTAAATTGCACAAAGTAGATGAG
Source organism: Sesbania bispinosa (assembly GCA_026901365.1). Classification (NCBI taxonomy): domain Eukaryota; kingdom Viridiplantae; phylum Streptophyta; class Magnoliopsida; order Fabales; family Fabaceae; genus Sesbania; species Sesbania bispinosa. The sequence goes on along the minus strand of QLOH01000263.1, from coordinate 1,177,895 downwards.
ATAGTAGAGATAGAGTAAGATAGCGTTACTTGGATCAGGATTGAACTTCGTATCATCGCACCCCTTACATATGTGAACCTCAATATTAATTATGAATATATTTCTATGATACCTTAGCCAAACTATATTGTTTTACCCCGAGTTACCAGTAGTAAACCACTCGAAGATAATCCATGCGGGTTCTCCCAGGCGAAAAATTACCCCGGCTTGATTGTTCTAATTTTCTGTTTGTTAACACTATCAATTCACCGTATATTCCTAAAGGGACTACTATGAAGAGGCTGTCACATTCCAATTCTTCAATCATCGATTCCCCCTATATTCCTATAGCAATTACTATGAGTACTTTTACCAATCAGAATTCAAGTTTCCTATGTCTAGGCTCCCCCAAATTCGTTGTTGAATTTACAAAACCATTTATCAATGTATTTTACAAAGATAACCTATAACTCCACCACAAAGGCGGAAGTTATGCATTAAGTAAAGTGTAAAATTACCGATATCATGAATAGGGATTCATAATTAATAAAGAAAAATCACATACATGTGGGGATTGAATCAACTACATTCAACCCTATTGGAGATTTTAGCTACGCATGGTAGCCATACAGACCAATGAAGAAACTGTCACGCTTTTCTTCAATCCTAGCATTGCTATCTCGGTAGTCCTTCGGGGTCTCCTCTGAACTTTGAGCCTTAAACTCTATTCTCTAAACTCCCTGCTAAACACTCTCTACAAAATGTCTTATTTATAGACCAAGGAAAGCTATCTTAAATCTGGAAGGAAGCTATTTTGAAAACATATCTAAAAAAAATCCGCTCAGCGCAAATGAAACGCAGGTTACAAAATGATGTTCTCCAATCTGCACTCAGCGCAGATGGAGCATGGTGCGCGTAATAGATTATTTTGTTTCCTCTTTTAACAGCTTGATTTCTTCCTGATCTTATCCTTATCTGCTTGGCTTCCCTTGTTTCCCTCTTTTTGAATTGATTATGTGTTTATCTTGTCTTTGAATTTTAAATTGAGGAAGTTATCCACAAAATCCTTGTTTAAATGGTTGTTGATCTTATCTTTATGTGCTCTCATTCAAACTTCAAATTTGCAGATCCTATCCTCAAACAATGCTATCTTCTTTCCTCATTCAAATCTCTCTCATAAATCTGCAAAATCAACAGATTTTATATTAAAATAGCATCAAATTCAAATTCAAATTAAATAAACACAATTATTACAATAATTAATAAAAAGGGATTATTTGGATGCATAAATTACTATTTTACCCTAGATAAGTGCAGTAAAAATACAAGAATATATCATATAATTGGCACTTATCATTTATCAAGGCCAAGGAAAAGAGAGAAATAATGTTTGAATGAAGTGAAGGGATATTTCCTCCAAGAGGTTGGATTATAAAAAAGACAATCGAAATCCATCTATCGAATCAGGAAGCTTGGAACTTTTTGATTCTACACTTATGAAATTTTCTTTGAAAATGGCATTGAGCCATAATTGAAGGAGCCAAAAAGAGCCACTCAAAACTTTCACTGGTTTTGATTTTCTAAGAGTCAAAACAACTTCATTCAAACAATCATAAAGACTGCTTAGAAGGAAACGACTGAAATTGATTCGAACCTTGCTTTGAGATAAAGCAATAGCAAGACTGAGAATGGATTTTGGGATTTGAAGAGAACGGGAACAAAAGACAAAACCAGAGAGCCAAAGCATCAAGAAAGCTATGTGTTCAGTTCTAGACACTGGACCAGTAACTTTATTGTTATTTTGAATAAAAAGAGCATGAGTAAACTTGTTCTAGTTTGGCTCTGAAGTCTTTTCTATTGTAAAATCTGAAGGAATGAAAACATCACCCTCAGGTTTAACACCTACTATAGCAGCTAAATCAAAAAGTGTGAGGTTGATCATGCCATAAGGCAAATGAAAGCTGTGAGTGTTTCAATCCCAAAAAAAGCATGAAGTCGCTAAGAGTACAGGATCATAAGAGAGCTCATATCTACTTAGTTGAATCAGATCAAAATACCTAATTTCTTCCAATGATTCCCTTTACTACTTTCGACTCTATCTAACCAATTCAGGTAAGCTTGTTTCTTAACAGGGGGAACAGTTCTAAAGATAGAAGGTAGATTGTTCAGAAAATCTGTTCTAATGGGATCTTGAAAAGCAAGGAGCTTTTCTTCAGAAGGACAAGGGAAGAAATTGGTGTACCTACTAAGTCTTGTTGGTCGGAAATAGGGCCCTAGAAAACAAAAGTCTTTGTTTTGAATGGAGAAAGGTATTAGAGATTGACTTCTCCATATAGGAAGACGTTCAGAATCTTCCTCTGGTTCAGGCACATAGTTGATGTTGTCTAAACCCACCAAGTTTCTGTTGATGAAAGCCTTTGGAATTGGCTCACAACGCTCAGAAGTTCCTTGAGAAGTCATTTTAAAAGCCTTGAAATATCAAGAATTCATGAATCCGAAGCTGAGTAAGCTTAATGAGAGGAAAGACTTGTCAGAAAAAGGAAGAACAATCTTCCGAAAAATTAAAAGAATCTGAAAGAATTTAGTTTCATTATAAGAAATATTGTTTATTTCAACAGATTAATGACAATGCCTGAACAAAAAGAGGATTCTTGATTACAAAAATCATTGTTTTAGGGCAAAAGATTTTTAGTTGCTCAAAGAATAAATGTTCTTCACAATGTCAGAAAATGTTGCAGCAAAAAATGTAGAAACACAGGGAAACACTAGAAGGGGGGTTGAATAGTGTTTCTTAATATTTTGAAAGCTTTTTCAAAACAACAAGTATAAAACTGTTTCAGACATGTTTTTGAGGACTGTCTGAAGTTTTTAAGATAGCTTCTGGAAATATATTTTAAAAGGTTTCTTAGCTTTTAAAATATTTAGAATTGCTTTTCAACTCCCTTAAATTAGTATAAACGAATTGACAAGAGTTAAGGGATAGAAAACTTAGCCAAGGAATTTATCCTGGTTCACTCACTACCACTGTGAGCTACGTCCAGTCCCAATGCCAACTAGCACTTGGATTTTCTCTTAATCTTTCACAAAGATTACAAGTATTCTTTTACAGTCAAGCCTCTTCAGGCTCTACAACCAAGTATTCTTTACAGTCAAGCCTCGTCAGGCTCTACAACCAAGTATTCTTTATAGCCAAGCCTCTCCAGGCTCTTCAAACAAGTATTCTTTAGATAACAAGCCTCTCCAGGCTCTTCAAACAAGTATTCTTTAGACATCAAGCCTCTCCAGGCTCAAGAACAGTTTTACAAAGAAAATAAGTTTAAGCTTTTAAACTAAACCAGTTTTTTTAAGCTCAAACAAATACAATTGTACAAAGATAACTGAGGTATACTCAAGATATACATAAGTGTGTATAAAGAATATTATCAGAGAGTTTTTACAGAGTAAAAACTAGCAGCGATTTGTTTCTCTTTGATTTTCTTGAATATGAAATCCTTCTCTGTATATTGATGGTCTTCATGAGGGGTATTTATACCCAGACTTCAGTTCGTTGAAAAACCACCGTTTAGAGATAGCATTAAATGCTATTTAATCCGTTGTGAGACATGCTTCTGAGTGTCCTGACCTTTCTGACACAGAGCAAGGTTGCATCAGCCAAAAAGCTCCTTCAAATGTTGTTGCAGAGGCTGCGTTGCAGGAATTTCCTCAGTGGTGTATGAATTTCAAAAACACCAGGAAAGACCTTTGTGTTCCTTGCCATAAATATGCTTGAAAAGGTACGTGCAACAGAGACTCAGAAAACGTCTTCACAAAGCTTCAGCAAAGGTGCCACGTCATTATTAAGACTTCAGACAGCTTCAACACTTCAGATGGGTTGGGCACTTCAGACGGCTTCAACACTTCAGACGGGTTGAACCTTCAGAAGGCTTTGATCCCTCAGATAGGTTGAAATACTTCAAAGTCTTTTTTTTGTAGGATCATGGTGGCTTGCTGAAATCATAGATAAATCATTAAAAACATATGTGTATCTATGATAAATTATTTTAACCCAAATTTGTTAGTCATTAAAACTTGGGAATTATATTGTCTTGAAACATCATAATTTACTTATGATATTTTTGAGACTCAACATTCTCCCCCTTTTTAATGATGACAAATTTGCTTAAAAATATACAAATCTGAAAGGAGTTTTTAATATAAAAAAGATTATAACTCCCTCTCAGATGATGAACACTTAAACTGATTTACTCTTTTCAGTTTTATCAGTTTCTTATATGCTCCCCCTGAGTCCTGTAATCACTTCAGATTCAGATTTTGTTAGTTTTTATACTCCCCCTTTTGTCATCAATCAAAAGGGTTTCCAGAGCACAACAACAACAGTATTGAAAAGTTGAAGCATAAACTTAAACAACATTCAAGTAAATTCTGATATATATATATAAAAAAATGTTCAGACATACATGAAATTAAAGCACATATCAGAAATAGAACTTTCAGAATATGGCTACATCATTGACTACCCATCCTTCTTCAACAAAGCATCCTTCACGAAGGAGATGAGCTCATCCTTTGCTTTGTCAATCTGAGAGAGAAGAGCAGTCTTCAGATCTTCTTGGCCATTTCTTATCAGCTGTTGCTCATGCAGAATCTGCTCTTGCTTGGCAATGAGATCTTCATTGTGCTTTTCCAGTCTCTGTATCTTTTTCTTCAACCTTCTATTCTCTTCTTCAGGGTCAGGGTCTGTTTCATAGAGGATGATTTGAATGTATCTACATACAAATCTCGGCATTTCAAACCTGGAAACAACCCATACTCATGAGGATGATAGACAGGATGAAAGAAGGTGCCAATGGGGTTTAATAACTCCCATTCTTCTTGAAATGGTGCAGTCAAAGGGGGAAAGGGTTGTCTGATAAACATATACTGCACATTCACGTACTTCCCATGACCAACTAGTGAATCTGCATCAGGTCCAGATGACCCAGAAGAGAGGATCCAACATCCTCTCTTATCTTCCAATACGAAGCCCAAACTCTGTCTCTAAGACTGTGATCCATGCCTCCTCCTTGCTTCTTTATATTGGCAGGTAGCTCTCTCCACTCCCTTGGAGTCAAAGGCTTGAAGGGGGCTGAGTAAACTTTAGGTTCTTTAAACTTATCTTCAGAACCCTCCTTCAAAGGATACCTAGGCACAATCCTATCAGATTGCACCAGAATTTTGGTGGTTGGCCTGATTGAGAAAGTCCTAGGAGGCTTGTAGCCTCTCATACCTATGCCCTTGAGACAGTCTCTTTCAAATAGCTCTCCATCTGTGTAAAGTTGCCTTGCAAAACTCCATTCATCATTGGATAGCTTCATGTAGTCTTCATCTGAGAAGGGATCTAGTGGTGCCCACCTATGAGCAGGGGATACCACTCCTTTTCTGAGCTTTTCCAGCTGCCCAGAGTATGGTTGATCTAGACTTCCCTTGAACTTCTCCCTTTCAGCTTCAGTAGTGTGCTTGATCAAACCTTGATGCAGAGAGATGGGAGGTGCATCTTTGAAGTACAACAGCTCTTCATAGAGGTTTGGGAACTTAGGAACCCTTTCCCTTTCAAAGAAAGGTCCCTCAGACCTCTTATGGGGCACTTCAGCTTCTTCCTCATACTGATGAACAGTGGAGGGGAATGCATAAGGATAAAAAGTGGGTTCTGTGAAGAAATCCCTACTTTTGGGTCCAAGCCTAATGTGTTCAGGCAGCATACTCCCTTTCCATACCTTGGAACTTGATCCTTGCTGAATCTCCACAACAGGTTCTTCAGATTGAGTTGACTCTGAAGATGATGAAGATGATGGTGAGGATAGGGGTGATGGAGGAGATGATGGTGATGGTGGTGCAGGTTCTTCTTCTTCAGTAACCATAGGTTGATCATCAACCTCTATTTCTTTTTCTTGTTCTTCAGCAGGCCTCTTTTCAGGTGAAGAGGGTGGTGAAGGGGTCACATTGTCAAACCTGACTCTAAGCCTCTTTATAGGAGTCTTAGCTTTTTCAGGTTCAGACACCTGTTGGTTTTCTCTTTCATCTTGCTTGGCTTCTCTAAGCTTTTTGAAATAGAGATTGGCTGTGACAAACTTCCGGTACTTGTCAGCCATCTCCACAGCTTCTTGTTGACTAGCCACACTCCTTGTAACCCTAGTAGTAGGTTCAGGAGCCAACTCAAGAAGTCTATTTCTCTTCTTCTTCCACTGAACAACACTGGATCTTCTTCTTTCTTAGAACCTTGAGCCAAGGTTTCTTGCCTTTCATCATCAGCTAAGGCAAGCTGTGCAGCCACAACGAGTGCATGATCAGACTTCTCTTGTTCTTCTTTTTGTTCCAGCTCCTCCTTCTCCAAAGCAGTAGCTATGGCAGCCACTTGGATTAGTTCTGGATCAGAGGGGCAAGTAACCAAAGGTGATACTACTACAGCATCAGCAATAACAATCCTATCCTCATGAGCCTTTCTGATGAGGACATCATAGCAGTCAGCAGGTTAGGTGGGCCCATGACAAGGGCGCAGTCTAGGAGGGCTAAGGAGGCACTACAACTTGTCATCAAAGAAGTCCAACTTCAAAACATGCAAAGCATTAATGGAAGCTCATAACTCATTAACTGCACTCAAGTTGAAGAGGAGGAACCATTTGATGAAGAGACAGTTGCATTTAATGCAACTACCAATTGAAGCACTTCCAAGCTGATGAGGTGGCATTGTGGGCGGCCACACATGGTCCATTGTGGGCGGCCACATGTAGTCTTTTATGCTGAATGATTGTTGTTTATTTATGCTTTCAATAAGGGTTAGGAGTTACAAAACATTTGATTAATATTTTGATGGTTACAAGACAAGGTTGTAATGAGTTTCAAAGGCATTAAAAGCCTTGTCTACTAGCCGTTTGGGAGCTAGCTTGTGCGCATGAACCTAGTCCTTTTGTGGGCTTCATGGAGACCTTCTATTTGCTCTAAAGTTGCGGCCAACATGGATTAAAAGGCTGAGTAAAATACCATCAAGAGGGGTGGCCAACATGTGCATAATTTGGTGAGTAAAGTATCATTAAACATGTGCTATCAAGTGAGTAACTTGGCTGAATTGTAAGCCATCATTTGGGCGGCCAACACATGCTACACATGGCTAAAATAAGGTGATTAAGAAGGTGATAAATGGCTGGTTCAATAGCCATCAAAGTGGCGGCCACACTCATGAAAGGAAGGTTACACATTGAAGGCACACATGAAGAAAGAAGGCTATATGGTGCGGCCACTTATTGGCTGAATCAATGGCTACTTTAAGTCATGTTTTATGGTTACATTTCTTGTATTATGGCAGCCACGTGTGCATCCAAAGAGCTGGTAGGGTTGCGGCTAGGATAGTTTCCAATAGGTGCATTTTTATTAAGTTTTTATTTAGGGTTTTTATCAATTAAGTTATAATAGTTAACTAGGGTTGCATGGGAAATGTATGGAGGGTATTTTAGGGACAATATGGGCGTGAACATGCAGCTGAATGCATGACCTAATTGATCTTGTAAAATCCTATAAATTCATGCTTTATGCATACAATAAAGGACAGAATGAATTATGCAGAAAATTACCTATACTTTGAGAGTGTTTCTCTAAGTTTCTTGCTAGTCAAGAGTTGTGAATTTATCAAAGGATCCTTCCTTTGTGTGTATGTTCTCAGGGACTTATCTTTCAAGTCTTTGAAAGTGTGACGTCCTTTCCTATCTTTCCCATCCTTTATTTCTTCTTCTTCTAGTTTTTTTTACCTTTTGTTTTTGTGCTCAAAATCTATATTTTTCCTATACGTTAAACTTGGTTTCTAAGTGATTTATTTATCAAGTTTTCTAAAGGGTGAATATTTTTTGTGGCAAGGTTACTACTTGGTTCTCAATTTTTTTATCAAAGAAAAAGGTATTATCAAAGAGAAAAGAAAAGAAAAGAAAAGATACGTACGTGACAAAAGAAAAGAAAATAGAAATGATGAATTTTTGGTAGAAAAGTGTTTGTCAAGGAAAGTGCTCTTTTATTCAGAAATTTCTAAGGTCCATGAAAAATAGAACATCAAGGTTCATATCACTTTCCTTCTTTGTCTAAAGTAGGCTTAAGAGGCCTTGCAATTTCAGACCCTTGACCCACAATTTCAGATGACTTTGGCAAAGCCTTCTGAACAGGTTTAGTTGTCTTAGAGTGCAAGTTAGGGTTTGTTGCAGACACTTTTGCTGCAGTTCTTACTGGTAACTTTCGCAGCTTTGGTTGAGGGGAGAGCTTAGAGCCTTTGAACTGCTCCTTTCTGATGTCTCCTTGCAGCTCTCTTTCCAGTAACTCAATTGTGTTTTTCCTCCTTGATGCCTTCTCCTGTAACATACTCTCCTTCAGAGTAGGAGATGGAGGTCTTGGTACTAGAGCATTCTTTAGATTCATGCTCTTAAGATTTGCTTCACCAAAGAAATTAGGGCCTTTGTGATCATACAGCCTCACAATAGGTACTTTGAAGTGTAAGAGTACCTTGGTTATGAGCAGATTGTGGGGAAGATTTGCACCTGAATCTTTGATCTTCTTCTGCATGTGAAACATAAGGATGCTTGGAAGATTCATCTTCTCCTTCTGCAGCAGATGGATCAAGCAGAATCTTTCCAGTTCAGACACATGATTTCTGCTCCCACTCTTAGGGATTATGGAGCACCCTAAGATGGAGTGGAATACTCTCACCTTATCTGTCATCAATTTGGAATCAGGACCTTCAGGCACTTTAGTCCCATACAACATCTTGGTAAATTTCTTCTGACCACCATTCCTCTGCTCCCATCCAGGAGAGAAGGATGCTCCTTCTGCCTTTACACCAGTGATAGTAGACAAAATACCTTCATCCACGAACACAGGAACACCCAAAACATCAGCCCTGATGCTTTCATATAGCCCTTTGGCGTTAGGGATTCCTCTTGCTGATGCCCAGAAGTCAATCACACTCAGCTCATGCCACGAACAGTAAATGGTCGAGGCCGTACTCAACCAAATAAAATGAATTAAAGTGCAGTAGGTTGATTAACCCAAAGTAGTCTCTCTCAAGGAATCCAATTACAAATTCAGAATTTCAATCCCATAGCAACTCACACACACAAGAGGATTTTGATTGTTGTTCATACTAATTTCCTAATTTCCAAAACAGAATTTAAATTTGGAGAAAACAATTTCAGAAAAACGAATTGGTTCTCTACCTCATTCACAAATTGGATCAATCATTGGTTTATACAAAATTCCTCAATTCCTTGACAGATTCAAATTCGGATTAAGCATCCTCATTAATTTTCACACTAGAATAAAGCAAACTAGCATGAATCCTAATTTCTAATCCTTGGAATTAAGCAAACCTAGAATTCATTTCAGATTAATCAACCTAAAATGTGAGTTAGATTTAGATTAGAATTCGAATTCCATAAAGCATGTAACTCAATTTCAAATTCAAACCTAAACATCAAGAAACTAGGAGAAGGAAAGTGAAGAATCTGTCCAAGAATTCAAGACATGAAAAACGAAATTATAACCTCAATTTCCTTTGTGAATTCAGTAGAGAAACAATCCTTGAAGCTTAGCCTTCCATTTCCATGGAGGAGAAACTCGAAAATTGAAGAAGATGAAGAAGAGGAACCAAATTCGAAAATTGCAAGAAGAGAGAAAAGAGAGGGAAAGTGGAGAGTCTTTTTTTCTAAAATCTGAAAAATGAATGTAAAGTGTTCAAACTACTCAACAACACACCTATTTATAGAGCCTAAATCACTAACAATCTGATTAGGCCTTAATTGGGCCGAAATTAATTAAAACAGGCCCACAAACTAATTACAAAACTAATCAAATTCGGACTTGTGTTAGACAGCAATAGTAGGCGATTTTCAAACAGCAACTGCTCCTAATTGCTTCATGGTAATATGGTCATATTGGATATCAAATTAAAGCCCAGGAAGTTAGCTTTCCAATGCCACTGGAATCTCTCAAATCGGACACCTATAGCTCCAGATATCATCAAAACAAGACAGGTAGGTCAGTAGGCTTAAAAATCCGAATTTAAACAACATTCACAATTAAAGCCCAATTAAGCCCAATTTGGTAAATTCCAATTAAAACAGTGGATTTAATAACAATTATAGTCCAAGAAAGATAAGATTAATTATGCAAAGTGTGAATAAAAATGTGTTCATCAGTAAACCTTGTCAAAGAATGGCGTCCAGCCCACAGCATCAAACTCCTCACACAAGTCCATCCCAAGGTTACGAAGATCCTCAAGGTCCACACCTTTGGATCTAACCACATTTCCACCTGAACTTGAAGACTTCTTTGGTTCCATTGAAGTTGCAGAGAAAGCTTGAGATGAAAACGGTTTGCGAGAGAGATGAAGAAGTTTAAGCAATAGCTGAGAGAAAGTGTGAGGCTTCTCCAACACACTAACTCCTGCATTTATAGACCCATGATGCAATGATGGCATGTACTGGCTGCGCAGACGTTGGGTAACGTGCGAAGTGGAAGAGACCAAATAAATGTAATTTAACCATCTCGGATAGTGAGAAATTTCAGATACACATATAAAATTTCTGATACCCTAAAAATTCAGATGCTCTTTTCAGACAGCATACAAAATCAATTAGAAAATGCATGTATGTTCAAGTTATTGCATATGAACTTAAATATATCTTCAGCCAGGGGTTTTGTGAATATATCTGCCCGTTGATGCTCTGTTTCAATGAACTTTATATCAAAAACACCTTTCTGAACATAGTCTCTAATGAAATGATGCTTGATTTCTATATGTTTAGCCCTAGAATGTTGAATATGATCCTTAGACAAATTAATGGCACTTGTATTATCACACAACACAGGTATAACAGATATAGGAATGTTAAAATCCTCAAGCTGATACTTCACCCATAGCAGTTGTGAACAACAACTGGCTGCTGAGATGTATTCTGCTTCTGCTGTTGATAATGCAATGGTGCTTTGCCTTTTGCTTGACCAGCTGATCATGTTGCTTCCAAAGAAGTGACATCCTCCGCTGGTACTCTTTCTTTCTATTTATCTCCAGCAAAGTCAGCATCACAGTATCCTACTAACCTGCAATCCTTGTCTTTCTTATAGCATAGACCAAGATTAGTAGTACCTTTAAGATATCTAAAAATTCTCTTAACAACTTTGTAATGAGTAGTTCTTGGATCTGATTGAAATCTAGCACAAAGACATACACTGAACATAATGTCAGGTCTGCTTGTTGTTAGATAAAATAAAGAGCCAATCATTCCTCTATACAAAGTTTGATTAACTGGTTCTTCATTTTCATCCTTACTCAAAGATGAAGAGGGATGCATAGGAGTTGACATGGGTTTGCAATCACTTAAATTGAACTTCTTAAGCATTTCTTTTGTATATTTCTCTTGATGGATCCATATACAATCAGAATCTTGCTTAATCTAAAGTCCTAAGAAGAATTTTAGTTCACCCATTAAACTCATTTCAAACTCTGATTGCATTAACTCAGAAAACTTTTTGCATAGTGATGAATTAGTTGAACCAAATATAATGTCATCAACTTATATCTGGACAAGCATAAGATTTTTGTTAGTCTGTTTTCTAAAAAGGGTTGTGTCTACTTTTCCTCTTTCAAAACCATTTTTGATAAGAAAACTGCTCAATCTGTCATACCAAGCTCTTGGGGCTTGTTTCAGACCATAAAGAGCCTTTTTCAGTTTGAAAACATGATCAGGAAAAGCAACATCCTCAAAACCAGGGGGTTGTCTAATAAAAACTTCTTCTTCAATGAATCCATTGAGAAACACTTTTAACATCCATTTGATATAGTTTGATGTCATTATTTATAGCATAAGAAAGAAGAATTCTAATTGCTTCTAACCTAGCAACAGGGGCAAAGGTTTCAGTAAAGTCAATGCCTTCTTGTTGATTGTACCCTTGAGCAATCAATCTTGCCTTGTTTCTGACCACTTTTCCTTCTTCAGACAACTTGTTTCTTAACACCCATTTGGTTCCAATAATTGTTTTCCCATGTGGTTTAGGAACAAGGGTCCAGACATCACTCCTAGCAAATTGATTCAGCTCCTCTTGCATGGCTAGGATCCACCCTTCATCATGCAGAGCTTCATCAATGTTCTTTGGCTCGATTTCAGACAAGAGAGAAAGAGAATTCAGATTCTTGAATTTGATCTTGTCTTAACTCCTTCTTAAGTACTGCCAATGATTTGCTCTTTAGGATGATGTGACTTGTATCTCCAGTCAGGTTTGAGAGGTGATACTAAGTCAGTCTGAGACTCAACATTTGTCTGAAGAGGTTCTGATAGATCTTCAGACACCTGTTCGTCCTTGGTGCTGTTGTGTGTGTTTAGCTCCATTCCTGCAAAATCATCTTCTAGATCTGATAGTTCCCTATCAGTCGCTTTCATGTCATTGAACTTAACATGGATTGATTCTTCTACAATTAAAGTTCTAGAGTTATAAACTCTATAGGCTTTTGATGTTTCAGAATAACCTATGAAAAATCCTTTATCAGACTTTCCATCAAATTTTCCAAGATCATCCTTTGTGTTAAGTATAAAACACTCACAGCCAAAGGGATGGAAATATGATATGTTGGGTTTTCTTCCTTTCCACAACTCATAAGGAGTCCTTTTCAGAATTGGTCTTTCCAATATTCTGTTTTGAAGGTAGCAGGCTGTGTTAATAGCCTCTGCCTATAAGGTCCTTGGTAGACTGCATGAGTTGAGCATGGTTCTTCCCATCTCTTGCAAACTTCCGTTCTTTCTCTCAACAACCCCATTTTGTTGAGGTGTTATAGCCACAGAGAAATTGTGTGAGATCCCATTCTCATCACAGAACAACTGAAAGTTTGCATTCTCAAACTCTCCACCATGATCACTTCTAATGACAGATATACAGAATCCTTTTTCATTCTGTACCTTCTTGCAGAATATTATGAAATTCTTAAAGGTCCCATCCTTGCTTTTAAGGAATATTACCCATGTATATCTAGAATAGTCATCAACAATGACCAAACCATATTTCTTACCACTGATGCTTTCTGTTCTAATAGGACCAAACAAGTCAATGTGTAAAAGTTCTAATGGTCTGCTAGTAGAAACAACATCCTTACTCTTGAATGAGTGTCTTGTTTGTTTCCATTTCAGACAACTTTCACATAAAATATCAGATTTGTAAGAAAGCTTGGGCAAACCTTTAACAAAGTTGTGTTTTGCTAACCTTGAGATTAATCTCAAGCTGGCATGCCCTAGTCTTTAATGCCAAATCTGTTTTTCATCTTCAACAGAGATAAAACATTTTACATTTTGACTTGCTAACTCCTCTAGATCAATTTTGTACACATTACTATGCCTCTTAGCAGTAAAAAGGATTTGATCATGAGAGTCTTTGACTATACATCCTTCCTTAGTGAAGGAAACCACATATCCACTGTCACACAATTGACTTATGCTCAATAGATTGTGTTGAAGTCCTTCTACTAGAAGAACATTCTTAATGAGGGATAAAGGAGTTATACCTACAGTCCCTATACCAGTGATCTTCCCTTGCTGATTTCCACCAAAGGTGACCACTCCTCCTGCTCTGGGTCTAAGGTTTTGGAACAAAGACCTTTCTCCTGTCATGTGTCGCGAGCAGCCACTGTCCAGGTACAATTTGTGGGTTTCCTTTGTCCTATTAAACACATCTGCAACAGGAATGATCAAGTTCTTAGGTACCCATATTCTTTTGGGTCCTTTCTTGTTAGACTTGGGTTTAGGTCTCCCTCTGTGTTTGAACTGAGCCACATTGTGTCCAGCTTTGCCACAGTGAGAACACCCAATAACTTTCTTTTTGCCTTTAGCAACATTGAAAATATGAGGTTCAGAGACATCATGATCACAAAAGCCTAAACCACTTTTGTCAAGGGAATGTCTTTGATTGCCAAGTAATCTGTTAAGATTATCAGTTCCTTTGACAAATTTAGCCAAGTCTTTTGTCAGTTCCTCAACTTGTTTCTGAAGTTTTTAATTTTCTTCAGACACAAATTGTGAACTGCTGACTTCAGACACAAGAATCTTTTCCTTGAGCATAATATTTTCTATCTCAATAGCTTCATATTTACTACACATTTCTGTGTGAGATTTGGATAGATTCTTATACTCTTGGAAGAGCTCCTTGGAACTTTCCATCAGGTCATCATACATCTCTTGAAGAGTTAAGGGAAATACCTCTTCTTCAGAGCTGTCTGATGAGGGAAGGCTGGCCATGAGACATAGGTTGGCCTCTTCTGAAGTGTCCTCCTCTTCTTCTGAAGTGGACTCATCAAGATCCTCCCATGTAGCCATTAGACCTTTCTTTTTCTTGAAGAACTTCTTCTTTTTGAAGGTATTCTTCTTCAGCTTTGGGCATTCTGCCTTCATGTGACCTGATTGTTTACACTCAAAACAAATAACCTTGTCATTTTGAGAGTCTTTACCTGACTTACCTCCTTTAGAGGTTGAAGGTTGGTTCCTTCTGAACTTCCCTCTATTTTGCAGCATTCTTTTGATCTTTCTACTTAACAGAGCAAGATCATCATCTTCTGAGCTATCTCCAGAATCTTCATCTGCTTCTGAAGTTTCTTCAGCCTGCATAGCCTTCATCTTGCCATGCCTAGGCTGACTGGCCTTGGAGTTTAGTGCTAGAGACTTCTTCTTGTTGTCATTTTCACCAAGCTCAAGCTCATGAACCTTAAGAGATCCCAACAGTTCTTCTATTCTAAGAGAGTTTAAATCTCTTGCCTCTTGAATGGCAGTAACTTTGGGTCTCCAGGACTTAGGCAAACTTCTTAGAATCTTTCTGTTATTATCTCCAGATTCATAAGTTCTACCCAAAGACCTGAGTCCATTGGTTATGGTCTGAAAACTTCCAAACATTTGATCTATGGTTTCGGTTTCTTCCATCTTAAACATCTCATATTGATGTATAAGCATACTGATCTTGGATTGCTTGACAGTCTCAGTCCCTTCATGGGCTGCTGCAAGTGTATCCCAGATTTCCTTGGCAGATGTACAACCATGAACCTTCTCATATTCTGATTTATTCAAAGAACATATCAGATAGAGCTTGGCTTTGGCATTCATCTGGACTCTAGCCTTCTGCTCCAGGGTCCATTCAGCCTTAGGTATAGGCAAGCCATTGTGCATAGGCACATAGTCTCCATCAGTGACTACATCCCAAACATCAATGTTGTTTCTCTCAATGAACAACTTCATACGATCCCTCCAATAGTGGTAATCCACACCATTGAATGTCGGGGGTCTTGTGATAGAGGCTCCTTCAGTGATATATTGCCTGTTGTTGTTGGAAGCTTCCATCTGGATCTTTAATCCTCAACACTTGTTAGGTGCTCAACCCTGAGTTGAGCTCTGATACCAATGTTGAAACACAGGGAAACACTAGAAGGGGGGTTGAATAGTGTTTCTTAATATTTTTGAAAGCTTTTTCAAAACAACAAGTATAAAACTGTTTCAGACAGGTTTTTGAGGACTGTCTGAAGTTTTTAAGACAGCTTCTGGAAATATATTTTAAAAGGTTTCTTAGCTTTTAAAATATTTAGAATTGCTTTTCAACTCCCTTAAATTAGTATAAACGAATTGACAAGAGTTAAGGGATAGAAAACTTAGCCAAGGAATTTATCCTAGTTCACTCACTACCACTGTGAGCTACGTCCAGTCCCAATGCCAACTAGCACTTGGATTTTCTCTTAATCTTTCACAAAGATTACAAGTATTCTTTTACAGTCAAGCCTCTCCAGGCTCTACAACCAAGTATTCTTTACAGTCAAGCCTCTTCAGGCTCTACAACCAAGTATTCTTTACAGCCAAGCCTCTCCAGGCTCTTCAAACAAGTATTCTTTAGACAACAAGCCTCTCCATGCTCAAGAACAGTTTTACAAAGAAAGATAAGTTTAAGCTTTTAAACTAAACCAGTTTTTTTAAGCTGAAACAAATATAATTGTACAAAGATAACTGAGGTATACTCAGGATATATAGAAGTGTGTACAAAGAATATTATCAGAGAGTTTTTACAGAGTAAAAACTAGCAGCGATTTGTTTCTCTTTGATTTTCTTGAATATGAAATCCTTCTCCGCATATTGATGGTCTTCATGAGGGGTATTTATACCCAGACTTCAGTTCGTTGAAAAACCACCGTTTAGAGATAGCATTAAATGCTATTTAATCCGTTGTGAGACATGCTTCTGAGTGTCCTGACCTTTCTGACACTGAACAAGGTTGCATCTGCCAAAAAGCTGCTTCAAATGCTGTTGCAGAGGCTGCATTGCAGGAATTTCCTAAGTGGTGTATGAATTTAAAAAACACCAGGAAAGACCTCTGTGTTCCTTGCCATAAATATGCTTGAAAAGGTACGTGCAACAGAGACTCAAAAAACGTCTTCACAAAGCTTCAGCAAAGGTACCACGTCATTATTGAGACTTCAGACAGCTTCAACACTTCAGATGGGTTGGGCACTTCAGACGGCTTCAACACTTCAGACGGGTTGAACCTTTAGAAGGCTTTGATCCCTCAGATAGGTTGAAATACTTCAAAGTCTTTTTTTTTGTAGGCTCATGGTGGCTTGCTGAAATCATAGATAAATCATTAAAAACATATGTGTATCTATGATAAATTATTTTAACCCAAATTTGTTAGTTATTAAAACATGGGAATTATATTGTCTTGAAACATCATAATTTACTTATGATATTTTTGAGACTCAACAAAAAAAAGGGTTGTGATCAAGAATGAGAGTAAAATGGAGTTTGCGAAGTTTTACCTTGAAGAAACTGAAGCTCTTGATTAAAGATTTTGATGAAGAAAGAGCACGAAGAAGACGTTGCAGAAGAGAGAAAACGCGACGACAAGCAGAGAGAGAAAGCTGAAAATTGCAAAGATGAAAATGAAGGATTGCTCAGGTTAGTAACTGTTGATATCCTTATATATAGCTAAGAGTCAATGGGCACAATCAGTTACATAAAAGTAGTAACTGCAATTTTAAAAAAGTGGCGCGCAGTAATGAGTAAATAATAATAAAAAATAGAGAAACTGTTGCTGCCAACGTGAGCCATTCAAGACGAAAATGAACAGTTAATCGAGAGAGGCAATATTTTTGAATGACTTCTTTATGTTATTAAAATATTAGTTTCTATTGAAGTTAACATATTCCTCAAAACTAATATTTTAAGGGGGCATCTGTTGGGGTGAAATTTACAAATTTTACTAAGTTATTAGATGATTTGGTATCTTCGAATTCGAGATATACAATAGAGGATTCAAAAAGTATATTATGAATCAAAATACCTTGTAACTTAGTGGAGTTTGAAGTTCCTTTAGAATTAATTCAAAATAAGGCATTCTGTTATATGTATTCAAAAGGAATGCAAATAATTGGTTAAGTGCCTATTTAAAACAGAAATGTGTTTTGAATACGAAGGAGAGGAAAAGGAGTTCTATATTAAAGAATTTAAAGGATAAAGAGAAAAAGAAATATAAGTCTTTTATTCATGTACAAATGAAATTCGAATCACATAGTTCGAATGAAAATACATAGAAAATACAAAGAGTACATGAAAATAAAAGCTATTCTAAATCTTCAGAGAACTTGACTCCTGTATTCCTGGTTCTTCAGAGAACTTGACTTTGCCTTCCTGTTCTTCATCTGACCCTCCTCGTCCTTCTTCTTTCCCACAAACTTTGATTGAGCCAAGGCAAAAGAATTGTGCTATCCTAGTTGCGCATCCCTTGGTGCATGGGGTGAAAACAAAGAAAGTCTGGGAAAGTAACAAAGAAAATTCAGTTATTAAATAACTAAAATTTTAATTGGCTAGTACGTTCAACCTGAAGAAAATCCTTGATAAGGATTGAAGAAGCTTATAGCTTTGGCTATTCCGTCAACCTTATCAAACATGAAATCAAGAAAGATCAAGTTGTACGTAATAGCCAAAGGAAGAAACTTCTCAATTTTTTAATAGAGAAAGGAATGAAGAAAAACGTCAAAGCCAAGGGGTATTTATACTGATAGGATTGGACGGTGCCATTAATGTTCCTGCAGAATGATTCAATCAGTTTGAAGGTTAAACCCACGTGTGGTCGGTGGTCAAGTCTACCAATGAATTGACCATTCAGAATTTACAACATGTGATACTTAAGGAAATTAATCAATCAATATTTCGTAAGTTTCTTAATGTGGTTCAAAATCTGATCAAAATCGAAGACTTGTTCGAGGTTGAAAGAAGCCCAGTAACTTAGAAGAATTCATGAAGTTAGAAGCCTGGAAAGCCATTCGAAGAATATTCAAATTTCAAATGAAGCAGTTAATGGAAGTTACCATCCGGAGACAAATGTCAAGATCTCAAGCAAGCAGTTACTTAGAATTAAGTGACCGTTGTTGTATTTGTACACGTGTCATACGTAGAAATTTGACACTTCAAATAGGCTTGTAGACGTTTCAAAATCCTGTTAAGTATTCGTTAGAATAGAAGTCTATAAATAGGCAGAATTCTGATGTAATAAGGGTTGGATTTCATTTTACTGAAAACGTCTCTGAAAACACCCAACGTCCATCTTGTAAGCGACTAAGAGGTTAATAAAGAGAGTGCCCAATATGTGTATTGATAAGTGAAAAATAGTTGATAAATTAGAGTACTTTTCAGTTTACTTATCAAGGTTAAAATGGTAAATTTGCCCCTATTTAATCCCTTTTTCTCTAATTATTTAATAATTCATATTTATGAGCCTTGTATTTGAATATGATGCTATTTTAATATAAATTGTGCTTATTTTGCAGGATATTATAAAGATTTAATTGAGGAGATAAAATAGCATTAAAGAGGAAGATATTTGCAAGATATGAGGTTGATTGAGGACACTTAAATGAGGAATTAAAGCTGATTGAAGATCATAAATGAGGAATGTAAGGCCAATCAATCAAGGATCCTGCAGACAAGCTTCCCAAATAAATACAAGATGCTCAGTAAATATAGAAACTTCATCGGAAAAAGGGAAACAAGGAAAGACAAAGATGCGAAAACCAGTCTCGGGGAAAGATCAAGATTAAAGAAGAAAGTTGGAGCTGCAGACTCTCTGGATGTTGCGCTCCAGGCCGCGCTATAGCGCAGATTGAAGCGCACGTTACGCTGATTTGTTCCCTATTGCCCTTTTTAGATAGATCTTTCCCCAATTCTCTTTGGTCTTCCCTTGTACTATTAATAGGAACCTCTTGCAACCTTTTAAGGGTCTTTTGGGGGCACGATCATTGTAATTCAGTCTATATTTCAGTGATAATGTACCAAAGCTAAGTTTAGAGTAGGAGAGGAGGAGGTCTTCACGAGGATTGAAGATGGTGACAGCGTCTTCAGTGGTTTGTATGGCTACCTCGAGTAGTTAACTCTCCATTTGGATTGGATGTAATTGATTCTATCCTTGAGTGTATATAAATTCTATATTATTATTTCCCGTGCTCTTTGTCTATAATGGTGGTAGTCTTATTCTGTGTTTATTTCTAATTCCCACGCTTGCGTTTGGAGTTATAGGCTAGTCTTAACTAAAGTAGTTATTACTAGGAGTGAGGATGGGGGAGCCTAGACAGAGGAAACCCAAACTCTGATTGAATAAGATTACTCGGTTACTACTTTGTTCCGAAAAGGGGTGTTTGCTAATGAGCGAGGGGTAGTGTGAGTACTCTAAGTGAAGGGGCATCCGACCATTAGGCTTAGTAATAGATAGCAAGGAGTTAGTTGATTGTCAATCCAGGATTCGAACATAGGTGTATCCTGATGAGTGATGGTAGTGACAGTACTTGAGCGAAGGTGCATCTACAACATTACGCCTCGTTTATCAATTAAGTTCCTTTACAAATTGACTAAAAAAAGAGCAAAATAAGCCGAAGGTAAATCTGTCGCTTGGGAGAGCCCGCATTGATTATCTTTGAGTGTGTGAGGCTGCTGGTAACTTGGGGTCTTAGCAATAAAGTTTGTCTACAGTATTATAGTGTAAACCTAAAATAATAGATAGTCTTTATATGCACAATGGGTGTGATGAGATGAAATCCAATCATAATCCAAGTAAAGTGTCTCTAACTCTACCTTTCTAATTCCATTTGAATATTTACTTTCTCTTTACAATTCCGCACTTATACTCTCTAAACTGTGCTTTCTCTTGATAAGTAGATCACAGTCTGCATAAATTAGTCGTTCCCTGTGGATACGATACTTTTACTTACTATTATACTGCTGGAGTTTTAGTTCGCTTGCCAGAATCCCATCAAGTATTTTTGGCGTTGTTGCCGGTAAACGGTTTTCAATTTGTGTAGACCTTGGCGGTCTAATTATCAAGTTTTTCTTTTATTATTATCTTAGGAATCTATTTTTCTTTTTTTTTGGATTAGTTTTTAGTATATTAATTTTATTTTCAAAATTATAAAAATTTCTTCAACACTTACCCCTTTTTTTCAAGTTTCTTGTTTATGCTTCTGAGAGGTCAGGCGACTCCTAATCAACTTCAGTTCAACCCGAAAATCGAAAGGACATCGCAAAGAAACAGAGGTAGAAACTCGAGGAGGAGGAGAAGAAGGAGGCTATTTGTTGAAGAACCAAAAACAATGGCAGAAGAAGCCCCAAGGAGGAGGCTTGGAGATTACATGTCCCACCAAGGACCTCGTCACTTCTCCAGCATTGTATTACCACCCAATGCAAGAACTTCGGAGTTGAAGACTTCACATCTTAATCTCATCAGCGCCCATCAATTCGTTGGATTGGATCATGAAAATCCAAATTCTCATCTCTCTGATTTTTATGAATTGATTGGTACTATGGGTTTTGATGAAGGTAGTTTGGAATCTGTGTATTTACGCTTGTTTCCTTTCTCTTTGATAGGTAAAGCTAAGGAATGGTTGCAGTCACACCCAAATAAAAGTCTAACTAACTGGGGTGTGGTTGAAGAAAAATTCTTGTCAAGATTCTTCCCACCAGGGAAGCAGATTGAAGCCAAAGCATATATTTCCACCTTCAGACAAGGGGATGATGAACCACTTTGTGAAGCTTGG
Source organism: Sesbania bispinosa (assembly GCA_026901365.1). Taxonomy (NCBI): domain Eukaryota; kingdom Viridiplantae; phylum Streptophyta; class Magnoliopsida; order Fabales; family Fabaceae; genus Sesbania; species Sesbania bispinosa. The sequence goes on along the minus strand of QLOH01000263.1, from coordinate 1,156,810 downwards.
GAGAGATTTAAATCTTTGCTGCACAAGTGTCCCAACCATGGCTTTGAAGACATAGCCCAACTGAATATGTTTTGCAAAGGACTGCGCTCAGACTCTAAATCATTCATAGATGTTGCAGCAGGAGGAACAATCTTATCTGCAGAAGTTGATCAAGCTCTGGAAATTATCAATAATTTCGCACAGAATGATCAACAAGCTCGAAGTGGAAGACAGCCTGCACAATTAAAAGAGGGGATGCTTGAACTTAATCAAAGTGATGCTTTACTAGTAGAGAATAAGCTCATCAAACTTCAAATAGAAGCACTCACTGAGACCTTGAAGGCACTCCCTCAACAACTCAAAGCTGTCTACTCACAACCCGTCCAAGCCCAACCATTGATTTGCGATTTCTGTGGAAGATACCATCAGAATGGTCAATGTGCTACCCAAGAAGTACAGCAAGAGCTAGTCAATTACATGGGTAATCAAGGGAGGCAAGGGAATTTCTCCAACAAAAACAACAATCAATACTCTCAAGGTTGGAGAAATAACCAAACCAACTCTGGTTGGAATCAGAATGGAGGAAGGCAACCACCCTACCAACAGCAGCCCTCAACATATGATAGGTTGAATTCTATAGAGGGAAAGATTGATGAATTAATGCAAGGATTTGGAGGATTCAAGAAAACCACTGAGGCATCAATCAAAACTCTAGAGAATCAAGTGGGTCAATTGGCAAATGAGATGGCAGAGCACAGACAACAACACTTCTCTACAGTGACCCAAACAAATCCAAAGGAACAATGCAACTTGATTGCTACTGATGGCAACAAGTCAGAGGAGGAGGATCCTGATGAGGAAGAAGACATCATCTTCGAAGAACATTTACCTCAAGAGGAAGTTGTTCGTCAAGATGAAGAAAAAGCAGCCCAACAAAAGAAACCTCATGAAGAAAAGGTCTTGGTAACAAGTAAGTCACTTGACCCAGGTAGGTTCACTATACCCATTTCTATTGGTAATCTACCCTCTACTCATGCTTTATTGGATCTTGGGGCGAGCATCAATTTGATGCTGCTATCTTATTTTAATAAGTTGAGTAATGTGAAGGTCAAGCCTGCTAATGTGAGATTGCTTCTTGCAAACAAGTCTGCTCAAAGCTTATATGGAATAATAGAGGATATTGAAATAAGAGTAGACAAATTTGCATATGTAGTAGATTTTTACATTGCAGAGGCAGAAGAGGAGGATACTGAAGTCCCCCTAATTTTAGGAAGACCGTTCATGAAGGCTGCAAAAATGATAATAGATGTTGATAAAGGGAAATATGCATTAAGCTCAAAGGATGAAACCATTGTGTTTCATATTGATAGGGGTATACCCCAGTTACAACAAACTGATGCTATTTCCAAAATTTCTCCACAATTGCCAGGCTCTGGATTTCTGAGGAAGCCTAGGATGAGGGTAAAGCACCCTGAGACAACTTGGGAGTTCAAGCTCAAAAGGAGAAAAAGATCAACATCTGACACTGAGGAGGATAGTGACAATGAAGGAAGAGTCACAGATTGGCATGGAGGATGGGAACTCAGAGGTAGGACTGGTATGGAGTCCAACATCATCCTCCACTTGAGGCCACCATAAAAGAGGTTGTGAAACCAGGCGTCGAGCTAAAGACGTTAAACAAGCGCTTCTTGGGAGGCAACCCAGTGTTTGTGAGTTTTGTTTTTAATTTTATTTTTCTTTTTGATTAATTTTTAGTTTTAGTAATTACCTGTGTAATTAGGAAATTGTTAAATTGGGGATGTAATTTCAAAAAAAGGAATGCATGGAATCGGGTAGGAGTAGCAGAAGCAGAGAGTATACTGCACATCTGCGCTTCAGCCTTTACTGGAACTAATTGGCTCTCTGGATTTTGCGCTTCACCCTGCGCTATAGCGCAGTGGTTAAGCACAGCGGCACGCTTCACATTCTGAAATGGTGCGCGCTGCACCCTGCGCTATAGCACAGGGTGAAGCGCAGGGGAACGTCTTTAAATTTTGAATTTTCGAAACGAGGGAGTTCATTCGAACTTCCCTCCGTTTCCTTTCCCCTTGTTTTCTCTGATACTCTGAGTCCTTTTTTTGCCTGTTTCTCACTCATATCTCCTCCTTTTCAGTTTCCGACTTCACAACAGGTATGTTTTTATGCTTTTCTTCCTTTCTAACCGATTGGAATTTTTATTTTTTATTTGATTTGAGCATAGTCTTAGGATAGGAAGATTAGGAGTTTTAGGACCTTTAGGAAAGAAATAATTGTTTATAAATATTTAAAAATAGTTTGGATATGGTTAGGATCCTTTGTGAGATGATTTTGTTTGCTTTGGTGGTAGTTTTTAAAGTGCTCAATAATTTCTGCAAATTATTTTTGTTGGTGCATGTATGATTAATTAATTTCTCTCATATTTTTGCATGCCCTTACAAAAATAATTATGCCCTATTGCATGTTGCTGATAACATGATTTCTTGAGCCTGAGTTCAATTCTCACTTATGCCAGATTAGGACTGTTTAAGACTTGCTTTAATTGATCACTTTAGCTTGTCTTAATTAATTAATTGGCATTTATTGGGTAAGAAATAAAATCAAAATTTTTATGCACAATTGCTTGATTGATTGCTCTGACTTTTGAAATTAAATTGGCCATTTATTTCATAATTATGAGTAATTAAATATTATGATGCATAAATAATTTTGATTTATTTCTCTTTTGCAGATGGCTCGAACAAAGACTGTTGGTGTTCCTAGTTCCTCTAGGAAGAAAACAGGGGGTGCCAAGAAGAAGGCCCCCCAGAGGGAACCTGAGTTCGACCCGCACCGCTTCAAGGACCTCCAGTCCTTTGAGGCCTACACTGACATAGCTTATTGCAAATTTATCAAGGAGCGACCAGTCGTCCTTGAGGAGGGCGAGTTTGAAGAATTCGCAGCTGAGATTCAGAGGAGGCGTTGGGGTCGCCTCAGCTGCCCTGATAGTTATTTTGACCCAGATATCGTCAGGGAATTCTATGCTAACGCCATTGGAGACCAAGGCGTTAACATTAGGATGGAGTCTTATGTGATAGGGCAGGTAATCAGATTTGATTGCGATGCAATCAATGCACTCCTTGGGCACCAAATAGAGGAGGACAGAGACCTGGTAGACTGCCAGTACCAGGACAGGATGGAGGCCGTTGGTGTCAACGGCAATGACCCCCTTGACATGGAGACTGCTCAACTCCTATGCCTACCAGGACGTTCCTTTGAGAGGAACGCATACAAACATGCTGCTAGGATTCACAGGAAGGATATGAGGAGCATCACCCAGATATGTGAGGTTATGATACTGGCTAATGTCTACCCCACTGGGCATGTGTCAGATATGGTTATGCCCATAACTCACCTCATTTACTCTATTCTCACCAGAGCTGTCATCGATGTCTCTCAGATTATCACAAAGAAGATATGAGAATATGTTACTGCTATAGAGCGTCGGACACCCAACTCCAGGATCAGGCTTGGCTTCCCCTCTCTCATTACTGCACTCTGTAGATCTAGGGGTGTTGAGGTGAACCCCACGGTTCACGTCCTACCGCCTATGGACAGAGCTTATATTGAAGCCAACTGTATCGCAGCTGTGGAGTTGGAGGCTGAGGATAAGCAGCAGCAGCCACCACCACCACTACCGGCAGACAGGGATGCTCCAGCATGGGCCCAGGACCTTAGGACCCAGCATACTCACATGATGGCTCAGATATCCACAATTCACCGAGCTGCTTTACACTTTCAGAGCAGTCACTATCAGACTGGTGTGGACCCCACTCTACCCGCGTTCTTTCATGTCTATTTGCAGTGTCCTGGGGACAGACCTATTTTCCCAGGGGGGATGGAGCAGCCGGAGCTGAAGATGGAGCAGCTCACATGGATCACGACCACGAGGACTGATATTTTTCTTTCCTATTTTGGTGCTTTTCCTTCTTTTCCTTTTTCTTTTTTAATTTTTCATTTCTTTTTATTCTTTTATTTATTTTCTTATTTTCTTTTTGATTTGTATTGTATCTAACTATCCACTTATATATACATTATGCAGTACTTATCCCATTTTTTTTGTGTTTTTCTATTAATTTTTTCTTTTTAGGACTTTAGGAATAGGAATCAAGGTAATTATTTCCTTTTTCTCTGTAAATAAGTAGTTTAACTAACCAATCTAGGTAAGATGATAGGGTCTTGTGATTAATTCCTTAATCAGTTAGGATTAGAGTACTTCTCAAGAGAATCTATCAAGGTAGTTAATTAAATCCATTAAGTGCTTTATCAAGGAAATTTTAGCCATAATCGGTGAGATGAGAGCCTAAACACTTATATTGAGAGCTTTTCACCGCTGCTTGTCAACTGTTATTGCTTGAGTTTTTGAATTTTGTCTTGTTAGTAGAAGGTATGGAAGTGATAAAGGCATATTTTGTGATTATAATATTGTGCTCAGTGCCAAAAAGCCAACCCTGATTTAATATTTCCTTTTCTTGATTGCCCATTTGAGCTTGAATATTTCCTTTGATGCACCCCAGCAATGATTAATGATCATACCATGTCCCTTAACACTTGGGATAGAGAGCAAGGTGCACCACAACAAAATGGGACAAGATGTTGGTCCCAAGAGACTCAAGAGAAGGCACAAGAAATCACAAAAGAAGGATCCTCCCCCACAAAAACAATTTTTATGTTATGTTTTTGTCAAAAAAAATATATTCTGCATAAAAGTGTGGAATTGAATAAGTTGGGGGGAGAATTTCTTCATGACAATGAGGCCAAGCTAGGGTGACCATTCAAGAATGACCAGGTGAATTGACAGAAGTCCCAAGCCTACTCACAAGATACTCTCTATTCAAAGTGTTCCTTGAATATCCAAAAAAAAACCATGATTTCTTGATAGCCTAGTCTCATTACAACCTTATAAAGACCTTTTGATCCATATTAACTGCTTGCAGGTTCAGATCTTGGAAACGACTATTAATTCTAGTTGTTCAACAGTGGTGAAAATGATTGAGGGAAACACTTACCCGTGAGAATGAGAGATTTCCTTGGTTTATCACTTACTGCTTTAATTGCTATTATTGAGAAAGTTTAATTGATGTTTGTATTTCTATACTGATTGATGTATGGTAATATCCCTTGATCCTTAGTTTTTCTTATGATTGGGAAGTGACTTCTACTTAGGAAAGAGTTTGAGGAATAGTTCCTTGAATTTGTTTTTAGTTATTAGGAATACACTAGGATTAGAATTAATTTTCTGTGCAAAGAGATCTCTTGCTTGAGGACAAGCAAGAAGTTAAGTTGGGGGGAATTTGATAAGTGAAAAATAGTTGATAAATTAGAGTACTTTTTAGTTCACTTATCAAGGTTAAAATGGTAAATTTGCCCCTATTTAATCCCTTTTTCTCTAAATATTTGATAATTTATATTTATGAGCCTTGTATTTGAATACGATCCTATTTTAATATAAATTGTGCTTATTTTGCAGGATATTATAAAGATTTAATCTAGGAGATAAAATAGCATTAAAGAGGAAGATATTTGCAAGATATGAGATTGATTGAGGACACTTAAATGAGGAATTAAAGCTGATTGAAGATCATAAATGAGGAAAGTAAGGTCAATCAATCAAGAATCCTGTAGACAAGCTTCCCAAATAAATACAAGATGCTCAGTAAATGTAGAAACTTCATCAGAAAAAGGGAAACAAGGAAAGACTAGATGCAAAAACCAGTCTCGGGGAAAGATCAAGATTAAAAGAAGAAAGTTGGAGCTGCAGGACGTCACCTGCGCTTCACCTTGCGCTATAGCGCAGGTGAAGCGCAGACTCTCTGGAAGTTGCGCTCCAGGCCGCGCTATAACGCAAACTGAAGCGCACGTTACGTTGATTTGTTCCCTGTTGCCCTTTTTAGATAGATCTTTCCCCAATTCTCTTTGGTCTTCCCTTGTACTATAAATAGGAACCTCTTGCAACCTTTTAAGGGTCTTTTGTGGCACGATCATTGTAATTCAATCTATATTTCAGTGATAATGTACCAGAGCTAAGTTTAGAGTAGGAGAGGAGGAGGTCTTCACGAGGATTGAAGATGGTGACAGCGTCTTCAGTGGTTTGTATGGCTACCTCGTGTAGTTAACTCTCCATTTGGATTGGATGTAATTGATTCTATCCTTGAGTGTATATAGATTCTATATTATTATTTCCCGTGCTCTCTATCTATGATGATGGTAGTCTTATTCTGTGTTCATTCCTAATTCCCACGCTTGCGTCTGGAGTTATAGTCTAGTCTTAACTAAAGTAGTTATTACTAGGAGTGAGGATGGGGGAGCCTAGACATAGGAAACCCAAACTCTGATTGAATAAGATTACTCAGTTACTACTTTGTTCCGAAAAGGGGTGTTTGCTAATGAGCGAGGGGTAGTGTGAGTACTCTAAGTGAAGGGGCATCCGACCATTAGGCTTAGTAATCGATAGCAAGGAGTTAGTTGACTGTCAATCCAGGATTCGAACATAGGCGTATCCTGATGAGTGATGGTAGTGACAGTACATGAGCGAAGGTGCGTCTACAGCATTAGGCCTCGTTTATCAATTAAGTTCCTTTACAAACTGACTAAAAAAAGAGCAAAATAAGTCAAGGGTAAATCTGTCGCTTGGGAGAGCCCGCATGGATTATCTTTGAGTGTGTGAGGCTGCTGGTAACTCGAGGTCTTAGCAATGAAGTTTGTTTATAGTATTATAGAGTAAACCTAAAATAATAGATAGTCTTTATATGCACAATGGGTGTGATGAGTTGAAATCCAATCCTAATCCAAGTAAAGTGTCTCTAACTCTACCTTTCTAATTCCATTTGAATATTTACTTTCTCTTTACAATTTCGCACTTATACTCTCTAAACTGTGCTTTCTCTTGATAAGTAGATCACAGTCTGCATAAATTAGTCGTTCCCCGTGGATACGATACTTTTACTTACTATTATACTGCTGGAGTTTTGGTTTGCTTGCCAGAATCCCATCATGTATCCATACCAACTTTCAATTAATGCAATTTACAATTCTGCAATTTATCTGTTCTTTGATTACTTTTTGTTCTTTACATTTCTGCACTTTTTCTTTGATTTGTTTACTTCCTACATTTAAATTTCAGCAATTTTTTCTTTCTTTTATTTAAAGGAAAAATATGTTTTTCGTCCCTATAGTTTCGGTCAACTTTAGTCTTCGTCCCTGTAGTTTAATCCTTTGTTTTTTGTCCCTGAACTTTCTAAACCTCCAATCCATTGTCCTTGACTGTCAGTGAGATCTGTTAACCCGATGAGCTGGGAAATAAAAGTTACATTTTAGCCTCAATAGTGGGCCCCAAATAGCTGACTGATCATCTAATTAACTTTTTTTTAATTTTTAATTATTAAAGCAACCCTAATTACTAAATTAGGGTTTTCACTTGAGCAATTTTTACCAGATAAAAAATTGAATTTCATAATTATGGATATTTAATAATTAAATGAATTAAAAAAAGGTTAATTAAATGATCTCCCAGTTTTTTTAACTCACTATTGAGGCTGACATGTAACTTTTATTACCCAACTCATCAGGTTAACATATCTCACTGATGGATAGGGACCATGGTTTGGGGGTTTAGAAAGTTCAGGGACAAAAACAAAGGATTTAAACTACAGGGACGAAGACCAAAGTTGACTGAAACGATAAGGACGAAAAACATATTTTTCCCTTTATTTAAATTCTGCACTTTCAATTCTTGCACTTTGTCCTTAATCTTTCATCGTTTTTACTTCAATTTCTTCTTAAGTTTCAAAACTTTGTTTTTATCCATCTTTTCTCTTCGAAATTCTATTTCTTCTTAAAAACCGATTTTTGAAGTCAATCTTTTGGAGAAATAAGTGATTCAAAATTCTGTTACTCTTTAAATGCAATTTTTTATTAAACCTAATTTTAAAAAGAACCTTTAGAGGATTCAGATTCTAGTCCCAGATTGTACTTTCAGAATCAAGAAAGTTTTCGAATTTTATTGAACATTTTCACAACAAACACCTGCTGAAGTATTAGATGCTCTCTCAAGCAAGATTAAGAGCCTAACTGTTGTGTGTCAGAACTAATTCATACCTACACACCTACTCTGCTCAAGTCAAAATATAACCAAAAGAGAAGTTATTTCACAACGGCTCTAAGAGCATTAATCATTCATTCTCAACGGTATTCTAAGCAATCTTCAACGGCTATATTTCCAGAATATAAAAATAGCCTCAAGGAAGGATTATGAAGATTAGAGGCCATGAATTTTAGAATATGATTTGGCGAACCCATGGTGAAGTGGCGAGAATGTAGCCCGTGGTAGCCAATGGTCAAGCCCAAGAGAGAACCGGGTGAAGCTCATTTTAACATCCTATCAAGCCAACTCTCTGAGGAAGTTATCCCTCATACAGAGATGAGATTGAACCTAAATTTATACACTTGTATCTTTGTCCCATCCTTGTACTTAGATTTATCCTTTGTATCCTGAGTCTTACTCAGTTATCCCTTTGTACAAGAAGAACCTGAGTTTAAGTTTCTCAGAAACTTAAATTTAGTTTATATTTGTAAACATTGTTAAAGTGTCTGAGATTCTGAAGAGGCTTGGTGGAACAAAGAATACTTGTGTTCAGCCTGAAGAGGCTGTGTCCAAAGAATACTTGTATTGGGCCTGGAGAGGCTAGGTGTGGAAATAATACTACATGAGTTGCCTGAAGAGGCAGTTGAAAACAAAGAATACTTGATGTTAAGCCTGGAGAGGTTGGGGTAAAATAATACTTGTAATCTCGCGGGATTATTGGAAAATCCAGTGGAGTTTTGCCTTGGGACTGGATGTAGCTCACTGGGTTAGTGGGTGAACCAATATAAATCTTTGTGTTAAGTTTTCTCTTCCCTTCACTCTTTACTTTTCGCTGATATCTATTTAAACTAACCAAGGAGGGTTAAAGAAAAGCTGTTTTACTAATCTGAGCAGAAAACAATCTTTTCTTTGAGAGAAAAATGTTTCAAAAAGGCTTTTACTCAACCTTCTGAGCTACATCAGCAAGTTGTTGAACTTCCAGTTTCAGAAGGTTGATCAAATATTTTCAAAACAGTTTTGCTTGTTTTAAAAGGTTTTCATGAAAATCTGCAAAGATTTTAAAACACTATTCAAACCCCCCTTCTAGTGTTTCCTGTGGTCCTAACAAAAATAACCTTCAAATAAGAAAAAAAACATAAAATAATGAAAATGGTAACCAAAGAGGAAACGCGGCCCCTCGCTGAGACTCGAGAAGCAAGGCACTCAAAGAAAGAAAACTAAGTGATGTGAGTCAATCAAGTCAGAATAATTACAATCAATCTTGCAAGTCAGAATTATGTCATTTTGTGGTCCCAAAAATGCGTTATAATAATATTTATTTGATTAGAATCAGAATCGGGACTGGATGAGAAAATGATAAAATAATATAATTGAATAGATGAGGTTTACAAGATTGAATATATAATAACCTCTTCCTTGAAGAACCCTACTAGGCACACAATGTGGGAAAGGATATGGGATTTATCCAGGAACTAAAATTGATCATTTTAGTGTCCATAAAAATTTTGAAAAATTACTACTATGACATTAAGGTATAGAAGACATTGATCAGGAGAAAATAATATTTTGAGGTGTAGAGACCTAAAACCAATAAACTTAGGGACCGAACCTTCTAACTCTAACAGTATGATGCCTGTACTATTTCTACCACTCATAAAGCAATAAACCAACCGGATAAAATTATAAAATAATAAAATATTTATGACTTAAAAACTAAGCTAATAAAATGATTTTTTTAGATTAAATAATAATATTCACAATAATAAAATAAGTAGGAAAAAGTTTTACAAATTGGAACACGTGAAGAGAGAGAAAGTTACACTTGGAAGGTGAGTTCTATAATGTCCTAATTCTAAAAACTAAGGATACACATTAATCACAGGAAATCACTTAAGTAACCAATGTTTAAATACGCCACACTTCCAAAATAATGAAATCTTAAATTGATGATTACAAATATATGCCAACAAGTGGTCAAACCAAAATAACAGGTGATCATCAATAATCCATATACATCATTATGATCAAGATGGTTCTAAAACAATAGCAGGGGAAAACACCCCTAGGTCTTCCAAAGCCTCTACAGTCATCATTCATGCTAGGGATCCTGCACATCTATAAATAAATCACAAAACGTGTGGTGAGACTAGGGTTTCAGTAAATGTAACTATGCATGCAGTGTATACAGGCAGATACGTGAACATACTAACAAGCAACGAACGAAAAAAAATGTATTATTACGATACCAAATGAATATATCACGGCACACCGCCAAAACTCTAGCACAAAGCCTAAACCACCAATGCAACAGATACTAACAACAATTATGAAAGACAAGAGAAATAACAAGATTAACAATCATCTGGTTAAGTTTCCTAAAAAGAAGGAACAGTTTCTGATAAAGGTAGTTTATGTGTTTCAACAACTTTCTGATACAGCAACCCTCTGATGTGATGTCTTCTGAAGAAGAGGAACTTGTTGATTGATCAAGACCTTCTGAAGAAGGGAAACTTCGTACTGAGACTTGTATATTTTTAGAAAAGAGCTTCTCTGTTAATTCATTTTGAAGACTCAAGTTTTCTGTAGCTTTCCCCAACTGGTTGTGCCTCTTCTCCTTCTGGAAAGTCAAAATAGTTGCTTTTTGGCATATTTCAAATCATTGTTCACCAAAAAGACAATGTCTGCTGTGAAAGTACACTGTGCTCAGAAAAGTAGAGTCTGTGCTGCTGACACCTACTACCTGTTGCACCTATTGCTGCAAGCTACCAAGGCTATGTGTCAAAACGGGAAGAAAGTTGTCTCTCAACGGGATTTAGAGAAGTCTATCGGTCTCATTTCTCTTCTCCTATATATGAGGTCTCATGCAGAAGTTACAAGAAGACAACGAACCAACTTGCTGAAGTTATACTCTGAGAAATATATTTATTTGTTTAATTTGTACAACAATTTCTTATCCTGAGTTATACTCAGTTATCTGTACATCTTACCCAGTTTAAGCTATAAACTTGTGTAGTTTCGAAGCTTAAGCAATTTCTTTTCATACATTGTCTCTGTTTGAGCCTAGAGAGGCTTGTTGTTTAAACAATACTTGCTTTGAGCCTGGAGAGGCTTGTCTGTAAAAGAATACTTGGTGTAAAGAGCCTGAAGAGGCTTTTCTGAAATACAATACTTGTGACTTTGATCAGTTAGTGGAAAATCCATTGCTAGTTGGCTTTGGGACTAGATGTAGCTCTCGGTGCCTGTGAGTGAACCAGGATAAATCTCTTGGCTAAGTTTTCTCTACCCTTATCTCTCTATATCTGTTATTTAACTAACAAGAAGTGTGCGAAATATAGTGATTTAAACTGTTGAAACATTTTTTTAACCAAATATGTTTTTAAGAAACAGTATTAAATCAATTTTATTGAACTTGCTGAAATAATTTCAACAAGTACTGTAACTCCAGTTTCAGCAAGTTTACAAAAACTTTGTGAAATACTTTGCTTGTGAAAAGGTTTTTGAAAAATCGGTTTGAACTTTTAAAACACTATTCAACCCCCCTTTCTAGTGTTTCTTGTGGTTTCTACATTTTGCTCTAGATCTCTTCAAAACCCTAAATTTTATCTTCCTTTGGCTAAAGAAATTGGATTGGATCTCAATAGGTTTCTCTTAGCCAATGTTTATGATATGCTTACTAAAAGAATCTTTTGTATGGAGATTAGAGAGCCTATGAAGAATCTATGTGGCCCTCTTTTGGGTCTTACAACTGTGGCTGAATGCCATTTATGAAGGAAGAATTCAAAGTTCTCAACCTAAGAACTTGAAGTTATCCAATTCCATCGAAGGTTTTAGGTTAACCTTCCTCACTCCTTCTCCCAAAAAAGAACCCCTGGATTCTTTCAAGTCTTATCTTTCCTCTTTTCTATAAACATCATGAATCATTCCCCCAATCTTGCTCCTTTCTCTTCCAGATCTCGAGGGCCTGAGTGGTTTACTCGAAAGTTTCCTTGTGACACTTCTGGTGCAGAAGTTGAAAATCTCGTAATATGGAAGCAATTCTTATCTTATGACCTCCCATACTATGGCCTCCATATGAAAGATTTTTTAGTTTATGCTTATCAACCACAACTTGTCTCTCATCAATTTGGGCTCAGTCAGCTTCGACCAACACCTTTCTTTAAATCTAGAGCTCAAGTATTGGTTGAAGACTTAGTGAATGGTTAAGAGAGGTTTCAAGAACTAAAAGAAGCAAAGGCTATGAGGCCTTTTTCTATCTCTCCTGTTTCCTTCGAGCAATATTCACTATGCCAAAAAAGACCTTAGAGGGCGCTCCCGTGCAGCCTTAAAGGGCGCTCCCGTGCGCACTAATACAATCTGCTCTTGTTTGGTCAACAAAAGGAGGACGCTCAGTGGAGCGCCCTGACAGAAGCAAAAAGAGGGCGCTCCCATGCAGCCTTAAAGGGCGCACGCTGGAGCGCCCTGGAAACCTAACCACAAAAACCAAAGAGGGCGCTCCAAGGGAGTGCCCTGGAAAACATCCAAAGAGGGCGCTCCAGTGGAGCGCCCTGGAAACCTAACCAGAAAAACCAAAGAGGGTGCTCCATGGAGCGCCCTCCATTCATCAAAATTATAAAAAAAAGTCACGCAAAGGAACAACAGCGCTCCCTGGGAGCGCCCTGTAAAAAAGAAAAAGAATATTGGAGGGCGCTCCCTTGAGCGCCCTCTAAAGAAGTGTATGTAAAAAAAAACATTAATAACAAGGGCGCGCAGTTGGAGCGCCCTTTTATCCTACCTATAAGGGCGCTCCCACCCGTCTTTGGAGCGCCCTGGTATTTAAATGATTGTTTTAGACGCTAGCCAGCACGGGAGCGCCCTAAAGGCAGTGCTCTAATATCCTCAAATTGGCGTAGTGCTTATTACATCATATTAGCCTTTGAGGAGTGGTGGTCTAGATACTACAAGTATATTCAAGTTGATACAGATAAATGTTGCTCCAGACTAACGAAAGATATTGATTATATGCTGAAATCAAAGAAGAAACCCAAAGGTATGCATGTTAAAGATATTGAAGCTTTCGAGAAATATTTTCATGTGTTCTATAATCCTAATAAGATTTCTAGAACTATTTCTGAAGCTGCACTTTCCTTAAAAGAGAAAGTTTCTCAAAATAGGCAAAATTGTAAATTGTTAATCCCAAGGGTACAACCAATTTTGAAAAATATTGCCCTCGATTTCCACCTTTTCCTACTACAAGACTCAGTTTAGCTAAGAATTTACAAGGTCCCGAATGGACTAGGCCTGTAACACTCAAAACACTTTTTAATGATGCAAAACCTCTTTCAAAAAGAGTTACTTTGACAAAATATTTTCTTCATAACTACCCTTTTGAACCCCATGTGGATTTAGAACACGTGAGAATTCGATATGAGAACTCCATTGTTCGTGGTAAGAAAATATTAATAAGTGTTGATTTTTCTAAATCGAAAACTGCATCTAATTTTTCTAAACAACACCACAATAACCAAAAGCTAGAATCTCTCTAGAAAGACTAAGGAAGAGTGGGATAGTGATAAAGAAAAAGAAAAGAAAACCAAGAAAAGGAAAGTTGTTTCCACTTCTCAGAAACCTTGTGTAAGTCATTCAAATTATAACTTGCATCTTTTACTTAAGCAATCTTATAACTCTGTTACATGGTTATAGGCTACTTCTTCCAAACCCAAAAAGAAGGCAAAGACTGGTAAGGTCAAAAAGAATAACGAACCTTCCATTCGAAGCCCATCTACCTCTGAAGGTAGAGAACAAGTAGATGATACAGTTCAAAATATGGAAAAAGTAGTTGAGGATAAAGAGAAGGAAAAAAACAGTAGACTCTAATGAAGAGTCTCTCTCGAAGGTAGGCTCAAATTCTTCTTTGATCTTGAATATGACTTCTGGAGCAAATCTTCTAGGAGCTTGCTTCACTGGTCGTTTGTTTGGATAGATTGGCAATCTATGTTCGACCATTTCTCGACTCAGACTAGGAATTTCGTGATAATCCCAAGCGAATCAATCTTTATATTCTTTCAACAAATCAATCATTTTTTCTTTGAAACTTCCTTCAAGATACTTACTTATGAAGGTTGGTCTTTTCTCGTCATCTGTTCCCAAATCAATCTCCTCTAAAGGGTCTTGAGCCTCCATCTTCTTTATACCTTGAGACAATGCTACTTCGAAACCTAAAGAGGAATCATCGCATATGCAATCCAATCTATCAAATCCATCCCCTTCTTGTTCTTGAACATAGGTTTCGATCTTTCTAATCATTTCTTCAAGGCACTTATCTTTAGAAGTCTCAATATTTCCAGAAGTTATTCTTTCATGATCTGGAGAAGACTCTGTCTCTTCTAATTTTTCTATAACCAACCTTCCTTCTTGCCACTCGGCCCCTAAGGCCGTCTTTTTATTATTATAATTATTTTGTTTAACCTCGGCCTCGCAGGCCATTTCTATTCTTTTTTCGGCCATGTAGGCCGAAATTCGAGCCCAAAAGCTCGAATCAACTCTTGATCTGTCCATTCTAAGATCCTCATGGCCTCCTCGAGGCCAACATCACACTGCAGCATAAACCCACAATCCGGCTTTAACCTTAAAGAATAAAGAACCTTTGTTGGCATCAACATATATTTGTCAATTACCTCATAAGGTCTTATCTTCATTACTTTATTTTCCATACTCCGAATGTCCGCAACATCTTCCTCAACATTGAAATAATTTTTATCCCCATTCACATAAATGGGTACACCTTCCTTACTCCATAGGCAAAGCTTCTAGTGCATCGAAGACGGTACTGCACCAACACCATGAATCCACTCTCTGCCTAGTCGAAGGTTGTAATTTGCTTTCCGAACTAACCCGTCGTTCTGATTATTGTCGTCCTGCCACTTAGGCCTGGAGTCCTTATTCTGATCGTGACCTACATGCTTCCTCTTCCATTTCTTCCGCTCCTTCGCCTCTAGTTCAGTTTCCTCCTCTATTAGATTCTTCTCAATGATGAGATATTTGTTTACCAATGTGGGAAAGTCCTTAATCTCAAATGCCCCCACAAGGCTCTTGATTAATTGCCTCAATCCATTCTCTAGGTGTGAGCACTTCCAATCCTCATCAGAACTAACCTGCAGAAACAAGGAGTATTTAAACAACTCCTCGAACTTGGCCACGTACAAGCCCATAGATAGGTTCCCATGTTTGAGTTGTAAAAACTCTGCCTCCTTATGCTTCCTCACTATGGCCGGGAAATACTTCTTTAGAAATGCGGCCTAAAAACCCTCCTAAGTTAATGGGGTCCATAGAGAAGCTATCCAGGCGATATAGCCCCTCTCCACCAACTGTAACGCCCTAATTTCTAAATTCAAGACTTAGTCCGTTGGAGACTAAATCCTAAATTTTTGAAATTTAAATCGCGTCATTTCGAATATCATACATCGCAATTCGATAAGAAACCAACGATAACTTATGCAATTTGTGAAGAACTCAAACTTATATAAATATACATAATCTGTAAAAGTGCACAGAAGGCCCGAAGGCTACAAACTAAGCATCTCTAACATAAAACAAAATATACATAAGTACTCCTACACAATCTAAGAGATGCTAAATTCCAACATATATCAAACTTCTGCCTTCAAATCACCGGTCCCTACCACGAGATACCTGCACACCTAGATTGTGTCCACAAAACGCGTGGTGAGACTAATGTCACAGTGGGAGAAATAGAAAATGAAATGCAACAAACATCATCAAGTAAGATATACATACTAACTAAACATCTTAAACATAAAGGCACATAATCGACATAACCCATCCGACGGGCTGTGGCGCATACGCCCTCAACTGATACATGACTCGGCGCATACGCCCTCGACTGATCTTGGCGCACACGCCCTCAACTGAACTTGATTCTTAACTCACAGCACAAGGTCGGCTTAATTAACTCATGATCGAACCAACACACATGAATCGATAACGAGAACTGAGATTTCAAACATTTCGAAAGCTTCGTAACTATCGTAAGTTCGTAACTTCGAAATTCAAAGTCTTTCCAAGCAACCCTAACATCATTTACTCAACTCAAGCACAAACATCATAAATCCAATCAATTTACCCAAATAGAAATGGAATCGAAGTGGTAGGGTTCATACATTGAGCATTTCGTTAATTTCGTAATATCGCTACTTTCGTAAATCTCGCTACCCTAAGGTTTTCAATGAAAATACTAACTAAACTACTCAATCTCATGCATACATTAATAATCTAACCACAATAATCATATAGAAGAGGAATTAGAGAGTGTGGTTCATACATTAGGGAGAAATCAAAACCAAAGGAGAAAGTGGGTGTGAGTTATACTCACCAAATCTAGGAATTCAAGAGGAGAATGAGGAATTGAAGTGATCCAATTTATGATCCTTGTTTCGATTTCCTTCTAAAGCTCCAAAATCACGTTCTCTCTCTCTAAGCTCACTCTATCCCTCTAGGGCGCAAGAAAGAAGTGTAGAAACACAGGGAAACACTAGAAGGGGGGTTGAATAGTGTTTCTTAATATTTTTGAAAGCTTTTTCAAAACAACAAGTATAAAACTGTTTCAGACAGGTTTTTGAGGACTGTCTGAAGTTTTTAAGACAGCTTCTGGAAATATATTTTAAAAGGTTTCTTAGCTTTTGAAATATTTAGAATTGCTTTTCAACTCCCTTAAATTAGTATAAAAGAATTGACAAGAGTTAAGGGATAGAAAACTTAACCAAGGAATTTATCCTGGTTCACTCACTACCACTGTGAGCTACGTCCAGTCCCAATGCCAACTAGCACTTGGATTTTCTCTTAATCTTTCACAAAGATTACAAGTATTCTTTTACAGTCAAGCCTCTTCAAGCTCTACTACCAAGCCTCTCCAGGCTCTACAACCAAGTATTCTTTGGACACTAAGCCTCTCCAGGCTCTTACAAACAAGTATTCTTTAGACAACAAGCCTCTCCAGGCTCTAGAACGATTTTACAGAGAAAAGATAAGTTTAAGCTTTTAAACTAAACCAATTATAAGCTCAAACAAATACAATGTACAAAGATAACTGAGGTATTCTCAGGATATACAAATGTGTGTACAAAGAATATTATCAGAGAGTTTTTACAGAGTAAAAACTAGCAGCGATTAGTTTCTCTTTGATTTTCTTGAATATGAAATCCTTCTCTGTTCTTCTCTATATGTATATGCATAGATGGTCTTCATGAGGGGTATATATACCCAGACTACAGTCCGTTGAAAAACCACCGTTTAGAGATAGCATTAAATGCTATTTAATCCGTTGTGAGACATGCTTCTGAGAGTCCTGACCTTTCTGACACAGAACAAGGTTGCATCTGCCAAAAAGCTGCTTCAAATGTTGTTGCAGAGGTTGCGTGGCAAGAATTTCCTCAGTGGTGTATGAATTTCAAAAACACCAGGAAAGACCTCTGTGTTCCTTTCCATAAATATGCTTGAAAAGGTACGTGCAGCAGAGACTCAGAAAACGTCTTCACAAAACTTCAGCAAAGGTGCCACGTCATTAATGAGACTTCAGACAGCTTCAACACTTCAGACGGGTTGGGCACTTCAGACGGCTTCAACACTTCAGACGGGTTGATCCTTCAGAAGGCTTGATACCTCAGACAGTTTGAAACACTTCACAAAGTCTTTTTGTAAGTTCATAGTGGCTTGCTGAAATCATAGATAAATCATTAAAACATATATGTATCTAAGATGAATTATTTTAACCCAAATTTGTTAGTCATTAAAACTTGGGAATTATATTGTCTTGAAACATCATAATTTACTTATGATATTTTTGAGACTCAACATTCTCCCCATTTTTAATGATGACAAATTTGCTTAAAAATATACAAATCTGAAAGGAGTTTTTAAAAAGATAACTCCCTCTCAGATGATGAACACTTAAACTGATTTACTCTTTTCAGTTTTATCAGTTTCTTATATGCTCCCCCTGAGTCCTGTAATCACTTCAGATTCAGATTTTGTTAGTTTTTATACTCCCCCTTTTGTCATCAATCAAAAGGGTTTCCAGAGCACAACAACAACAAACTCAGACAATAAAGCACAACATTCATGAGTAAAAACTAATAGATTATAGCAAATAGTTCAGACAAATAGAAATTTAAACACTTGAAAGAAATGAACTAAGAAACATGGCTACACATCATAGACTATCCATCTTTCTTCAACAAAGCTTCCTTCAAGAAGGAAATCATCTCATCTTTGGCTTTGTCAATCTGAGAAAGAAGAGCAGTCTTCATATCCTCTTGGCCATATTTAATCTGCTGTTGCTCTTGAAGGATTTGGTCTTGCTTAGCAACAAGGTCTGCATTCTTCTTCTCCAGCTTCTTTATCTTCATCCTTAGCCTTCTATTTTCTTCCTCAGGATCAGGATCTGATTCATAGAAGATGATTTGAATGTACCTACATACAAATCGCAGCACTCCAAAACCTGGAAACAACCCATACTCATGAGGATGATAGACAGGATGAAAGAAGATGCCAATGGGGTTTAATAACTCCCATTCTTCATGAAATGGTGCAGTCAGAAGGGGAAAGGGTTGTCTGATAAACATATACTGCACATTGAGGTGCTTCCCATGACCAACTAGTGAATCTTCATTAGGTCCAGATGACCCAGATGAGGATCCAGCATCCTCTCTTATCTTCCAATACGAAGCCCAAACTCTGTCTCTGAGACTGTGATCCATGCCTCCTCCTTCCTTCTTTATATTGGCAGGAAGCTCTCTCCACTCCCTTGGAGTCAAATGCTTGAAGGGGGCTGAGTAAACTTTAGGTTCTTTAAACTTATCTTCAGAACCCTCCTTCAAAGGATACCTAGGCACAATCCTATCAGGTTGCACCAGAATTTTGGTGGTTGTCCTGATTGAGAAAGTCCTAGGAGGCTTGTAGCCTCTCATACCTATGCCCTTGAGACAGTCTCTTTCAAACAGCTCTCCTTCTGTATACAGCTGCCTAGCAAAGCTCCAGTCTTCATTGGATAATTTTAGACAGTCTTCATTAGAGAAAGGATTGAGTGGAGCCCACTTATGAGAAGGTGGTACCACACCCTTTCTGATCTTCTCTAACTGTCCTGAGTACTGCTGATCAAAGCTTCCCTTGTACTTATCTCTTTCAGCTTCAGCAGTGTGCTTGATCAAACCTTGATGCAGAGAGATGGGAGGTGCATCTCTGAAATACAACAGCTCTTCATAGAGGTTTAGGAACTTAGGAACCCTTTCCCTTTCAAAGAAAGGTTCCTCATACCTCTTATGGGGCACTTCAGCTTCTTCTTCATACTGATGATCAGTGTAGGGGAATGCATAAGGATCAAAAGTGGGTTCTGTGAAGAAATCCCTACTTTTGGGTCCAAGCCTAATGTGTTCAGGCAGCATACTCCCTTTCCATACCTTGGAACTTGATCCTTGCAGAATCTCCATAACAGGTTCTTCAGATTGAGCTGACTCTGAAGATGATGAAGATGATGGTGAGGATGAGGGTGATGGAGGAGATGGTGGTGATGGTGGTGCAGGTTCTTCTTCTTCAGTAACCATAGGTTGATCATCAATCTCTAGTTCTTTTTCTTGTTCTTCAGCAGGCCTCTTTTCAGGTGAAGAGGGTGGTGAAGGAGTCACATTGTCAAACCTGACTCTAAGCCTCTTTACTGGAGTCTTAGCCTTTTCAGGTTCAGACACCTGCTGGTTTTCTCTTTCAGCTTGCTTGGCTTCTCTACGTTTTTTGAAAAAGACATTGGTTGTGACAAACTTCTGGTACTTGTCAGCCATCTCCACAGCTTCTTGTTGACTAGTTACACTTCTTGTAACCCTAGTAGTAGGTTCAGGAGCCACCTCAAGAAGTCTACTTCTCTTCTTCTTCCTCTGAACAACACTGGATCTTCTTCTTTTCTTAGAACCTTGAGCCAAGGTTTCTTTCCTTTCATCATCAGCTAAGGCAACTTGTGCAGCCACAGCAAGTGCATGATCAGACTTCTCTTGTTCTTCTTTTTGTTCCAGCTCTTCTTGTTCCAAAGCAGTAGCTATGGCAGCCACTTGGATTAGTTCTGGATCAGAGGGGCAAGTAGCCAAAGGTGATGCTGCTACAGCATCAGCAACAACAATCCTATCCTCATGAGCCTTTCCTTCTTTGTCTGAAGTAGGCTGAAGAGGCCTTGCAATTTCAGACCCTTGACCCACAATTTTAGATGACTTTGGCAAAGCCTTCTGAACAGGTTCAGTTGTCTTAGAGTGCAAGTTAGGGTTTGTTGCAGACACTTTTGCTGCACTTCTTACTAGTAACTTCCGCAGCTTTGGTTGAGGGGAGGGCTTAGAGCCTTTGAACTCCTCCTTTCTGATGTCTCCCTGCAGCTCTCTTTCCAGTACCTCAATGGTGCTTTTCCTCCTTGATGCCTTCTCTAGTAACATACTCTCCTTCAGAGTAGGAGATGGAGGTCTGGGTACTAGAGCATTCTTTAGATTCATGCTCTTAAGATTTGCTTCACCAAAGAAATTAGGGCCTTTGTAATCATACAGCCTCACAATAGGCACTTTGAAGTGTAAGAGTACCTTGGTTATGAGCAGATTGTGGGGAAGATTTGCACCTGAATCTCTGATCTTCTTCTGCATGTGAAACATAAGGATGCTTGGAAGATTTATCTTCTCCTTCTGCAGCAGATGGATCAAGCAGAATCTTTCTAGTTCAGATACATGATTTCTGCTCCCACTCTTAGGGATTATGGAGCACCCTAAGATGGAGTGGAGTACTCTCACCTTATCTAACATGAATTGGAATCAGGACTTTCAGGCACTTCAGTTCCATACAGCATCGTGGTAAATTTCTTTTGACCACCATTCTTCTGCTCCCATCCAGGAGAGAAAGATGCTCCTTCTTCCTTTACACCAGTGACAGTAGACAAAATACCTTCATCCACGAACACAGGAACACCCAGAACATCAGCCCTGATGCTTTCATATATCCCTTTGGAGTTAGGGATTCCTCTTGCTGATGCCCAGAAGTCAATCACACTCTGCTCATGCCATGAACAGTAAACCTTATCAAAGAATGGCGTCCAGCCCACAGCATCAAACTCCTCAAACAAGTCCATCCCAAGGTTACGAAGATCCTCAAGGTCCACACCTTTGGATCTAACCACAGTTCCACCTGAACTTGAAGACTTCTTTGGTGCCATTGAAGTTGCAGAGAAAGCTTGAGATGAAAATGGTTGCGAGAGAGATGAAGAAGTTTAAACAAAAGCTGAGAGAAAGTGTAAGGTTTCTCCAACACACTAACTCCTGCATTTATAGACCCATGATGTAATGATGGCATGTACTGGCTGCGCAGACGTTGGGTAACGTGCGAAGTGGAAGAGACAAAATAAATGTAATTTAACCATCTCGGATAGCCACGTCATCAAGTTATTTCAGACAAGTGAGAAATTTCAGATACACATATAAAATTTCTGATACCCTAAAAATTCAGATGCTCTTTTCAGACAGCATACAAATCAATTAGAAAATGCATGTATGTTCAAGTTATTGCATATGAACTTAAATCTATCTTCAGCCAGGGGTTTTGTGAATATATCTGCCCGTTGATGCTCTGTTTCAATGAACTTTATATCAAAAACACCTTTCTGAACATAGTCTCTAATGAAATGATGCTTGATTTCTATATGTTTAGCCCTAGAATGTTGAATAGGATTCTTAGACAAATTAATGGCACTTGTATTATCACACAACACAGGTATAACAGATATAGGAATGTTAAAATCCTCAAGCTGATACTTCACCCATAGCAGTTGTGAACAACAATTGGCTGCTGAGATGTATTCTGCTTCTGCTGTTGATAATGCAATGGTGCTTTGCCTTTTGCTTGACCAGCTGATCATGTTGCTTCCAAAGAAGTGACATCCTCCACTGGTACTCTTTCTTTCTATTTTATCTCCAGCAAAGTCAGCATCACAGTATCCTATTAACCTGCAATCCTTGTCTTTCTTATAGCATAGAACAAGATTCGTAGGACCTTTAAGATATCTAAAAATTCTCTTGACAGCTTTGTAATGAGTCGTTCTTGGATCTGATTGAAATATAGCACAAAGACATACACTGAACATAATGTCAGGTCTGCTTGCTGTTAGATACAATAAAGAGCCAATCATTCCTCTATACAAAGTTTGATTAACCGGTTCTTCATTTTCATCCTTACTTAAAGATGAAGAGGGATGCATAGGAGTTGACATGGGTTTGCAATCACTTAAATTGAACTTCTTAAGCATTTCTTTTGTATATTTCTCTTGATGGATCCATATACAATCAGAATCTTGCTTAATCTGAAGTCCTAAGAAAAATTTTAGTTCACCCATTAAACTCATTTCAAACTCTGATTGCATTAACTCAGAAAACTCTTTGCATAGTGAAGAATCAGTTGAACCAAATATAATGTCATCAACATATATCTGGACAAGCATCAGATTTTTGTTAGACTGTTTTCTAAAAAGGGTTGTATCTACTTTTCCTCTTTCAAAACCATTTTTGATAAGAAAACTGCTCAATCTGTCATACCAAGCTCTTGGGGCTTGTTTCAGACCATAAAGAGCCTTTTTCAGTTTGAAAACATGATCAGGAAAAGCAACATCCTCAAAACCAGGGGGTTGTCTAACAAAAACTTCTTCTTCAATGAATCCATTGAGAAAAGCACTTTGACATCCATTTGATATAGTTTGATGTCATTATTTATAGCATAAGAAAGAAGAATTCTAATTGCTTCTAACCCTGGCAACAGGGGCAAATGTTTCAGTAAAGTCAATGCCTTCTTGTTGATTGTACCCTTGAGCCACCAATCTTGCCTTGTTTCTGACCACTTTTCCTTCTTCAGACAACTTATTTCTGAACACCCATTTGGTTCCAATAATTGTTTTCCCACGGGGTTTAGGAACAAGGGTCCAGACATCACTCCTAGCAAATTGATTCAGCTCCTCTTGCATGGCTAGGATCCACCCTTCATCATGCAGAGCTTCATCAATGTTCTTTGGCTCGATTTCAGACAAGAGAGCAAGAGATTTCAGATTCTTGAATTTTGATCTTGTCTTAACTCCTTCTGAAGTACTGCCAATGATTTGCTCTTTAGGATGATGTGACTTGTATCTCCAATCAGGTTTGAGAGGTGATACTAAGTCAGTCTGAGACTCAACATTTGTCTGAAGAGGTTCTGATAGATCTTCAGACACCTGTTCATCCTTGGTGATGTTGTGTGTGTTTAGTTCCATTCCTGCAAAATCATCTTCTAGATTTGATAGTTCCCTATCAGTCTCTTTCATGTCATTGAATTTAACATTGATTAATTCTTCTACGATTAAAGTTCTAGAGTTATAAACTCTATAGGCTTTTGATGTTTCAGAATAACCTATGAAAAATCCTTTATCAGACTTTGCATCAAATTTTCCAAGATCATCCTTTGTGTTAAGTATAAAACACTCACAGCCAAAGGGATGGAAATATGATATGTTGGGTTTTCTTCCTTTCCATAACTCATAGGGAGTCCTTTTCAGAATTGGTCTTACCAATATTCTGTTTTGAAGGTAGCAGGTTGTGTTAATAGCCTCTGCCTAGAAGGTCCTTGGTAGACTGCATGAGTTGAGCATGGTTCTTCCCATCTCTGGCAAACTTCTGTTCTTTCTCTCAACAACCCCATTCTGTTGAGGTGTTCTAGCCACAGAGAAATTGTGTGAGATCCCATTCTCATCACAGAACAGCTGAAAGTTTGCATTCTCAAACTCTCCACCATGATCACTTCTAATGACAGATATACAGAATCCTTTTTCATTTTGTACCTTCTTGCAGAATATTGTGAAATTCTTAAAGGTCTCATCCTTGCTTCTAAGGAATATTACCCATGTATATCTAGAATAGTCATTAACAATGACCAAACCATATTTCTTACCACTAATGCTTTCTGTTCTAATAGGACCAAACAAGTCA
Organism: Sesbania bispinosa; assembly: GCA_026901365.1. Lineage (NCBI taxonomy): Eukaryota > Viridiplantae > Streptophyta > Magnoliopsida > Fabales > Fabaceae > Sesbania > Sesbania bispinosa. Next base: position 1,132,681 of record QLOH01000263.1, on the reverse strand, counting down.
ATGTGTAAAAAATCTAATGGTCTGCTAGTAGAAACAACATCCTTACTCTTCAATGAGTGTCTTGTTTGTTTCCCTTTCAGACAGCTTTCACATAAAATATCAGATTTGTATGAAAGCTTGGGCAAACCTTTAACAAGGTTGTGTTTTGCTAACCTTGAGATTAATCTCAAGCTGGCATGCCCTAGTCTTTGATGCCAAATCTGTTTTTCATCTTCAACAGAGATAAAAATTTTACATTTTGACTTGCTAAATCCTCTAGATCAATTTTGTACACATTATTGTGCCTCTTAGCAGTAAAAAGGATTTGATCATGAGAGTCTTTGACTATACATCCTTCCTTAGTGAAGGAAACCACATATCCACTGTCACACAATTGACTTATGCTCAATAGATTGTGTTGAAGTCCTTCTACTAGGAGAACATTCTTAATAAGGGATAGAGGAGTCATACCTACAGTCCCTATACCAGTGATCTTCCCTTGCTGATTTCCACCAAAGGTGACCACTCCTCCTGCTCTGGGTCTAAGGTTTTGGAACAAAGACCTTTCTCCTGTCATGTGTCGCGAGCAGCCACTGTCCAGGTACCATTTGTGGGGTTTCCTTTGTCCTGTTAAACACATCTGCAACAGGAATAATCAAGTTCTTTGGTACCCATATTCTTTTGGGTCCTTTCTTGTTAGACTTGGGTTTAGGTCTCCCTTTGTGTTTGCACTGAGCCACATTGTGTCCAGCTTTGCCACAGTGAGAACACCCAATAACTTTCTTTTGCCTTTAGCGTCATTGAAAATATGAGGTTCAGAGACATCATGATCACAAAGCCTAAACCACTTTTGTCAAGGGAATGCCTTTGATTGCCAAGTAATCTGTTAAGATTATCAGTTCCTTTGACAAATTTAGCCAAGTCTTTTGTCAGTTCCTCAACTTGTTTCTGAAGTTTTTTATTTTCTTCAGACACAGATTGTGAACTGCTGACTTCAGACACAAGAATCTTTTCCTTGAGCATAATATTTTCTATCTCAATAGCTTCATATTTACTACACATTTCTGTGTGAGCTTTGGATAGATTCTTATACTCTTGGAAGAGCTCCTTGGAACTTTCCATCAGGTCATCATACATCTCTTGAAGAGTTAAGGGAAATACCTCTTCTTTAGAGCTGTCTGATGAGGGCAGGCTGGCCATGAGACATAGGTTGGCCTCTTCTGAAGTGTCCTCCTCTTCTTCTGAAGTGGACTCATCAAGATCCTCGCATGTAGCCATCAGACCTTTCTTTTTCTTGAAGAACTTCTTCTTTTTGAAGGTATTCTTCTTCAGCTTTGGGCATTCTGCCTTCATGTGACCTAGTTGTTTACATTCAAAACAAATAACCTTGTCATTTTGAGAGTCTTTACCTGACTTACCTCCTTAGAGGTTGAAGGTTGGTTCCTTCTGAACTTCCCTCCATTTTGCAGCATTATTTTGATCTTTCTACTTAACAGAGCAAGATCATCATCTTCTGAGCTATCTCCAGAATCTTCATCTGCTTCTGAAGTTTCTTCAGCTTGCATAGCCTTCATCTTGCGATGCATAGGTTGACTGGCCTTGGAGTTTAGTGCTAGAGACTTCTTCTTGTTGTCATCTTCACCAAGCTCAAGCTCATGAACCTTAAGAGATCCCAACAGTTCTTCCATTCTAAGAGAGTTCAAATCTCTTGCCTCTTGAATGGCAGTAACTTTGGGTCTCCAGGACTTAGGCAAACTTCTTAGAATCTTTCTGTTATTATCTCCAGATTCATAAGTTCTACCCAAAGACCTGAGTCCATTGGTTATGGTCTGAAACCTTCCAAACATTTGATCAATGGTTTCATTTCTTCCATCTTAAACATCTCATATTGATGTATAAGCATACTGATCTTGGATTGCTTGACAGTCTCAGACCCTTCACGGGCTGCTACAAGTGTATCCCAGATTTCCTTGGCAGATGTACAACCATGAACCTTCTCATATTCTGATTTATTCAAAGAACATATCAGATAGAGCTTGGCTTTGGCATTCATCTGGACTCTAGCCTTCTGCTCCAGGGTCCATTCAGCCTTAGGTATAGGCAAGCCATTGTGCATAGGCACATAGTCTCCATCAGTGACTACATCCCAAACATCAACATTGTTGCTCTCAATGAACAACTCCATACGATCCCTCCAATAGTGGTAATCCACACCATTGAATGCTGGGGGTCTTGTGATAGAGGCTCCTTCAGTGATATATTGCCTGTGGTTGTTGGAAGCTTCCATCTGGATCTTTAATCCTCAACACTTGTTAGGTGCTCAACCCTGAGTTAAGCTCTGATACCAACTGTAGAAACACAGGGAAACACTAGAAGGGGGGTTGAATAGTGTTTCTTAATATTTTTTAAAGCTTTTTCAAAACAACAAGTATAAAACTGTTTCAGACAGGTTTTTGAGGACTGTCTGAAGTTTTTAAGACAGCTTCTGGAAATATATTTTAAAAGGTTTCTTAGCTTTTGAAATATTTAGAATTGCTTTTCAACTCCCTTAAATTAGTATAAACGAATTGAAAAGAGTTAAGGGATAGAAAACTAAACCAAGGAATTTATCCTGGTTCACTCACTACCACTGTGAGCTACGTTCAGTCCCAATGCCAACTAGCACTTGGATTTTCTCTTAATCTTTCACAAAGATTACAAGTATTCTTTTACAGTCAAGCCTCTTCAGGCTCTACAACCAAGTATTCTTTACACCCAAGCCTCTCCAGGCTCTACAACCAAGTATTCTTTGGACACCAAGCCTCTCCAGGCTCTTACAAACAAGTATTCTTTAGACAACAAGCCTCTCCAGGCTCTAGAACGATTTTACAGAGAAAAGATAAGTTTAAGCTTTTAAACTAAACCAGTTATAAGCTCAAAGAAATACAATGTACAAAGATAACTGAGGTATTCTTAGGATATACAAATGTGTGTACAAAGAATATTATCAGAGAGTTTTTACAGAGTAAAAACTAGCAGCGATTAGTCATGCTTCTGAGAGTCCTGACCTTTCTGACACAGAACAAGGTTGCATCTGCCAAAAAGCTGCTTCAAATGCTGTTGCAGAGGCTGCGTTGCAGGAATTTCCTCAGTGGTGTATGAATTTCAAAAACACCAGGAAAGCCCTCTGTGTTCCTTGCCATAAATATGCTTGAAAAGGTACGTGCAGCAGAGACTCAGAAAACGTCTTCACAAAACTTCAGCAAAGGTGCCACGTCATTAATGAGACTTCAGACAGCTTCAACACTTTAGACGGGTTGGGCACTTCAGACGGCTTCAACACTTCAGACGGGTTGATCCTTCAGAAGGCTTGTTACCTCAGACAGTTTGAAACACTTCACAAAGTCTTTTTGTAAGTTCATAGTGGCTTGCTGAAATCATAGATAAATCATTAAAACATATATGTATCTAAGATGAATTATTTTAACCCAAATTTGTTAGTCATTAAAACTTGGGAATTATATTGTCTTGAAACATCATAATTTACTTATGATATTTTTGAGACTCAACAAGAAGAAGGAAGAAATAGAAAAATAATTTGATTTTGCATGTCCGAGTATTTATACTGGACAGCTGGTAATCGATTACAGTAATGTTGTAATCGATTACCAGAGGTAAAAATTACACTAAAAAGTGTTTCTGGGAATCTGGTAATCGATTACAACCCTTGGTAGTCGATTACCAAAAACCCATCCCTCAGGTAATCGATTACAACCCTGTGAGTAATCGATTACCTAAAAACTTACTCTCAGGTAATCGATTACAGACCCTCTGTAATCGATTACTAGCAACCAAAATCTCTACATTTTAACCTAAATGAAATTTTAACTTAGTTTATATAAACCTCTTTCAACTTTTAATTCCTCAACTCACTTTCCATTAATTACCAATACACAATTATCTTATTTTTAAGCCTAATGAGTTATTAAAACTTCTAATTTTTGCGGGATGTTACACCAATTCTCCGCCTCAACCCGAAACATGTAAGCGGCGTACCCCCACCTTCATCTCCTTGGAGCACTTCATGACATTGAAGATCTTATTGATGTCGCTAAGCCAAGTGGTGGCAACTTCTGGATCATATGCTCCGATGAAAGGCGGGGGGGGGATATATTTCAAGAACTCCGCCAAGCCTTGGACAAACAGGTCCACTGTGGGTTGGGGAAAGGTATCTATAGGTCATTGGCGTAACTCCTACAGGACGACTGCGTGAGCCGTAACTTGTTCGTGACTAGTCGCCTCCTGCTCTCCAATCATGTTGGTCAATAACTATAGAGATACAACTATTGAATCCGAGTTCTGAACCAGTGGTGGCGTAGTGCCACAAGATTTACCTCTCCTGCCGCTATCCTAAACAAATCATTAGTAAAACATTGAGATGATCAGTCTCCACATTCCATCATAATGCATTTAAGACTATAGCTAATTTCAGGCAACTACATTATCCACAGTCCAATTAGATTGAACTGCTTTTATACCATAATGTAATGTCCTAATTCCGAAAACTAAGGAATAATGTCCGCTGGAAGCACTATCCCCTAATTTACGAAATTGTTTCGCGACATTACAGATATCGATACACATTCATCGCATGAAATCGCTTAAGTAACCAACGTTTAGATAATAAAAACACAATTATTAATTTAAATCCCTTAAAAATAAAATGTTAAGATTATTAACCATTATTCAGTTAATCCAAAGTCAATAAAATGAACTATAATAACAATTGTTAGCACAAAAATCCTCTGAGATTTGGTTTTAATGACAACAAACCTATTGATCAAACTTAATGTTTTCTGTTCTTAAAGTTACTGATGTTTTGTTATGTGAGATCTTAGAAAGACAGGATTCTCATGAAGAATTCAGAAAGATCAATCACGACCAAGCTCAGACTGAGATTGAGAGGCAACCACATATTGAGATTGGTAGTAATCCTCAGACTTAAGATAAAGATAAACAAAATCATCCTGAGTTTGAGTAATTAATGCAAGTCCTTCCTGAGATTCAGAAAGATCAGAATCCTATTGTTAAGAAGCATCAAACTTCAAAATTGTCTTTGCAGAATAGGCAGAGCTTAGAAGTTCTATAGGCTGAAGGTCATTTCAGAAGAAAGCCTTAAGACATATCCTTTATCAGAAAGTCTTCAGAAGTTTTAAATGGAAGATAGCCTAAGTTAAGAGAGGTGCACATCAGAGTGAAGTCTCAGCTACAATCAGAAAGAGTCTCTACTAGAAATGCAAATCAATCAAGTCAAGTCAAGATAAGCTTAAACAGTGAATTAAGTTGCATCATAAGACCAATATTTAAAACTCAAGATGAGACGCAGACTCAAGCATAAGATGCTATCTCATGTTTAGATGCAAGCTCAGTCTAAAAATCAGCTTAAGACTAATGCTCAAAGCAGAGACTCATCTACAAACTTTAAAGGAAGGATCAACAGTCAGACGTGAGATCTGCCAAGAGATGAGACTCTAACTTAGCTTCAGAATCAAGAGATAAGATCATAATAGAAGATGTCAAACCAAGAAGAGATTCAAAGTCAGCTTGAGACAAGCTCAAACTGTAAAGTCAGATTGAGACAAGCCCAAATTCATTGTAAGATCATATTCAGTCCAAGCATGACAAAGAAGAACTTTGAAATATAAAGCTGAGCAAAGATGAGATTCAAAGTCAGACTTGAGATGTAGACTCAACAGAGATACAAAATCAGACTTGAGATTTAGACTCAACTTGAGATGCAGAATCAGACATGAGATGGTCTCAGATCAGACGCAGTCTCAAGTTCAGATGCAGAGTTGCAGATGCAGACATGAGACAGTCTCAGATTTGATGCAGTCTCAAGATCAGACACAAAGATCAGATGCAGACATGAGACAGTCTCAGATCAGATGTAGTCTCAAGATCAGACGCAGTCTCAAGTTCAGATGCAGAGAAGCAGATGCAGACATGAGACAGTCTCAGATCAGATGCAGTCTCAAGATCAGACGTAGAGATCAGATGCAGACATAAGACTCAAACTTGAGATGAAGAGATCAGATGCAGACATGAGACTCAGACATGAGACGCAGAGATCAGATGCAAGCATGAGACGCAGACATGAGACGCAGAGATCAGATGCAAGCATGAGACTCAGACTTGAGACGCCTACATGAGATGCAGACAAAGTCTAAGCAACAAAAAGCAAGTCAACGCAAGTACACTATCACAGCAGAGACAGCATAAAAAAAGCACCTGTCTCACGTCAGAAAATTGAAAAACAGCTTCTCTCTCTTCTAACGGCTAGTTTACTGAAGACTAATAAAGGAGGTCTCATTATGATGAGACGCGAGAGAGACACAGTGAGACTCAGCAGAGATGCTGCTGCACATTCTGAAAAATCCAAGTCTCAAGTGAATCTCAACCTACCTACCTATGCTATCTTAGCCAATATCTTGTAGTAGGTTTAGCTCTTGTTTTGTACTGATTTGTATGCACTCTTTAAGTGATTTAGAGCGTGATACCTAGTTGAGCTCACGGTTTATCCATACTTTGTATGTAGTCCAAGCTAGATCAATCACATCTCATCTCATACCACCAAGTCTCAACTAAGTCAGGAGGTGCCTGAGCTTAGTGTGAGCGACTGTAAAGCCTGGAGAGGCACTGTAAGAAGAATACTCACTGAGTTGCCTGGAGAGGCACTGTAAATCTCTGTGTGCATCTCCTCTCCCTATCTCTTTATTTATATTGCACATCTCATATCTAAAATATGTTTGTTAAAATAAATTAAATCTGTTCAAAGAAAACCAAGTTGTAGTAACTAAGATCTGTCCATGCTTCTCATCTTACATCTCAGGCCCATCTCATCTCAGACCCTATCTCAACCCGAGATCAGTCAATAGTCTCACTCATTCTCTTTTAAGGTCTTAACATTTGATGAGATAATTAATCTTACATCTCAAATCTGTTTATTAAACGAAATCAAATCTATTCAAGAATAATCAAGCTTCATTCATCAACAAATCATCATTACTTGATTAAAAAATTATTGTTGAGACAACATCTCATCTAACCTACTTGAGACTCCAAGTGTCAAACTTGAGATCACGTCTCAACGTGAATTTAAGTGTGAATTTTCAGGAACAATATTTTCAAGTCTCTATTCAGCCCCCCCTTCTAGAGACGTTCAGCCAACTTCAGTTGGTATCAGAGCTTGGCCTCTTGGGGTTGAGCACACTAACGTGTGAAGAGGAGAAAAGATCTAAGAAAGGAAGATGGCTGAAGCACTACAAAAATTATGCCATGTGCCTACAGTTACTGCTGCCACGGTGTACTCGGCTTTAGCTCTGAAAGTCACGTCAAAATACTTCAGTGACAATGGATAAGTAGTACTTGTTGAATCGATCAAGATCAGAAGAAGAAAATATTAAACATGACAAACAGAGGAATCAAAAGTGCAGCTGGATAATAAGGATCTCATGCCCGACTCTTCTGTTCTAGAAAATCAAAAAAAGAGGAAAGGAGTAAGCAAAATAGAATGCATTTGTTCGTGACTCTAATCCTTGATTCTACTCCGTTTCTTCTTCTTCTATGACTATCATCATTGTTAAGGAAGGTCATTGTGATTTGCACTCTGGATATGATGTCATCACCATATCCTATTCTTAATAATCGACCAGTGGAAGAATACGGAACTAAAAGAGGATTTAATAAAAAAAGGAGTTGGAGACAATAGCAAAATCTGGAACTTCATAAAGCACTTATTGCAGGTCAAAGTTTTTTACCATATTCTTCACGAGGAGTGGTATGAGGTTTGTGTAGTCTTTGCTTATTGATGCTTGAGAAGGAAGACATCCTTGGCATATTTTGGAGGACCGCACTGTGCAGCGCTCAAAATTCAAAAATCTTATATAAAGTTTCAAAAATATTAGCTTTTTAAAAAAAGGGGGCATAGAAACATTGGGAGTTTCAAAAGGAGTAGCTAGATGTATGGGAGCCATCCCCTGGACAGTGACGAAAGTAAAAGAATCAGCTTGTTGAGGTAAGTATATGCGCTAACCTTCTTCCTTTTTATTAGCCTTTGAAACATGCTGAAAATAATGATCATGCCTGCTCCAAATTTTTGAAATAACGTTTAAAATAAAGGGGAAGAAAAACGTAATACCAATTGTCTTTTATGATACTGTGATAATAAATATAAATATGCATTTTGAAATGGTTGAATATTTTGATTGAGAAATGCAATGAAATGATTGAGTATTTTCTATGTTGATAATAAAAAATAATAACATCATAAATATTGTTAAAATTGCTAAAATGAGATGTGTACCTTCCTTGATTACCAAAGCTAAGCAAAACATTAAAGGACTCTTTCAAAGAAGAGAAAGGGAAATAAATGATCTCTAAAAATGCTTAAAGCTTGGAGGTTAAAATTGCTTATACATGCAAGGAAGACTCATTGGTAACATTAATCTCTTATTCCTCTTTATACTTAGACTAAAACATACTTGATCAAATCATTGATAAATTCTGTTACATGTCTCTACTTGTTTTAATGGTATCATGGTTGTAAGTATTTCAATATATAAGCATGCTAGACTTGTAGAGACCATGTTTGCAAAAGACATTAAAATCCATTTGATCATTATATGTTACCTCTGTTGTTCCTATTTCAGTTTCTGAATAGCAAATTAAAAAAAAAACATATTTTTACTCCCTCTTGAATGATTGAATGTCTCATATGCTCACTTAGAGTTTGGAGTATCAAATGATAGATGTCCTCTTGTTAGAAAATGCCTAATATATTCATATCTGTGAAACAAGTTGTCAATTTGAAATCTGAATATTTTCTGAACATTCTACAACATCCAAAGTAATTATAGAGTCTACAATATTCTCATTGCTCAATAGGTGAAAGAAAGTATGCTTGATAGTTTTAAAAAGACTAATCCTACACTTGAGATGAGAAAGATTGTAGATTTGGAGACAAAGTGGAATGCTTGGATCTCAACAAGAACAATATGAGAAAATCCTCATATCCAAGCCAAAAGGATGTTCAGAAATTATAAAGAGCAAGAAAGTAAAGTTGCACTTGAGAAGAGTCTCATATGAGTCTCAGGTTAAGACTGAGACTGATGCCTAAACAGAAATATATAAAACAGCCAAGTGAAACTCCTGTTGAAGCTCTAATTCTGACAGAACAAAAGGAAATCCATGAATCATAGTCAGCTGAGATAATAGCTACTGCACAAGAGAGCAAGTGCTTTCCCACAATATGAGAAAGAGAAAGAAGTTTCTAAGAGAAGAAAGCACAAGGAGATGGCTAAGTTCGAAAAGAAAATGCAGAAGCTGAGTTTATCTCTACATATATCAAGGTGCAAATATTTAAGTCATATGGATCAAATTACAACTTGAGGAATGCTTCATGAGGTACTCTGAAACTCTAATCTTCCATTATGATACATATGTGAAAATTCTTAACATTCTCGTTTTGAAGATAGGATTTAAAGTATGATGGTGCTATGCAGAATTTAGAATTCAGTTTTCCATGACAAACATGCTTACTTGAATGATTCTATGTTTCTTGGATAATTAGAATTCTAAATGATGTTTTGTCTTAACATTAAATACAGTTTTGAATCTCAACTATTGTGAGTATGCTGTAATGCAACATATACTTAAGTTATGATCTTGCATCATGTGAGAATTTGAGTTTGAAATCTATGCATGATGAAACATGAAGCTGATCATATGAAAAGATATCCTTGAGTCAATTTCATGATAAAAGAGAAAAGAGTAAACTTGGAAAGATTGAATTGTTTAGGGGAAACATCTCTACAAGCCAAGACTATATGCTCTCCATTTCTTTAATCAAGTCAATCTTCTAAATAACTGATATAAAAAGGAAAATTATGAGATTGAAGACTCATAAAAATAAGTGAAAGTTGAAGGCAAAAAGGTTATTGCACTGTATGCAGAAATGTTTCTGATACATCCTGACTAAAATGATCATAACTTGAGCTACAAAATTTATTTTTGAGTAAAACAAATTTTGTTGGAAAGCTAACTCATAAGAGTGCAAAACCGAAAAGTTTGAAGCTGTTATACTAAGCACAAAAGTACCAGAAAATTTGTTAACACAGATGCAGTTTTGCAAATGCTCATAGAAACATGTTTACTTAAAATCATCATAACTGAAGCTGTAGATATTATTTTTCCGTGAGACCAATTTTATTGGAAAGATAATTTAAAATAAAATCAAACTGGAAAGTTTGAGATTTTCATATAAATCACAGAAGTGCCAATAAATATATGAACACAGTTGCGGTGTTACAAGCTTCAATGTAAACATGTTCACTTAAAAAGGTCATAACTAAAGTTATAGAAATGCTTTTTCAGTAAAACAAATTTTGTGTGAAAGATATTCTATATGCATATCAAACTAGAAATTTTGAAGATTTTATACTAACCACAAAAGTGCCAGAAAATTCGTGAACATAGTCTCACTGATACAAAGTCTGATATAAACATGTTCACTTAAATATATCATAACTGGAGCTACAGAAATGATTTTTGAGTGAAACCAGTTTTGTATGAAACATGTTCACTTAAATATATAAACATGTTCACACGCATTGTAAGTTCTTTCTATAGTTCGTCACAACAAGCTGATAAATGTTAATTTAATGTAAAAATCATATGTAATTATAACACTTATTAGGGGAAAAATGATGAATTTATACCCCCATTTATCCTTTTTTGGCTTAAAGTGCGATTTATGTAATTATTTAAATCAAATTTGAATTTGATGCTATTTTGATGATTCTGTTGATTCTTGCAGATAAAAGGCTAAACTTCAAATACAGGATCGAGATAGCAGCAGATAAGGATAGGAACAGCACAAAACAAGCTAAAAAAGAAGAAAATCAGGAAAGCAGATATGGAGATCTGCGCTCCACCTGCACTGAGCGCAAGTGGAGCGCAGAAATGGAATTTCAACACTATTTCCTGCGCTTCACCTACGCTGAGCGCAGGAACACAAAACCTAATTCTTAATGGACCTCAAGCAGAGTCTCAAAAGCCCGTCAGAACACTATTTATAGGTCTGTTACCAGTCAGTTTAAGGGGATAAGAGATACGGAGACGGTGAGCAAATCTGGAGCCATAGAAAAGTGTGACAGTCTCTCTATTGGTTTGCAATGGCTACAATGAGTAGCTAAACTCTCCTTTACGATTGAATGTAGTAGATTCAATCCCCAATTGTATGTTAGATCCTCTTTGTTATTTATGAATCCCTGTTTTTATAGTATTGGTGTTTTTATTCTGTTCTTAGTGCTTAGCTTCCGCCTTTGTGCCGGAGTTATGATGTGATTTCCTAAACGCATTGAGAAATGGTTTTCCAAATATGATTGGTGAAAACACTCAATTCACGACTGTGGAGTGATGGGTTTCTGGAAAGTGAACCAAAAATCCAGCAGTATAATAGTAAGTAAGATATCGTATCCACAGGGAACGGTCAATTCGCGTGTACTCGTGATCTATTTATCAAGGGAAAACAACAGATTTGTGAGAGTATTTTGTACGAAAAATATAAATTGCAAAGTAATTAATCAAAAGCAATAGAAAGGAGGAGTTGGAAACACTTTACTTGGATTAGGATTGAACTTCGTATCATCGCGCCCTTCGTGTATGTAAAAACCATTTATTATTTATGGCTTTGATCTATAATATTGTAGACAAACTAGATTGATAAAAACCCTGAGTTACCAGCAGCCTTACCACTCAAAAGTAATCCATGCGGGCTCTCCCAAGCGACAAATTACCCTCGGCTTATTTTGCTCTTATTATTCCGTTTGTTAAAGGACTATTGATAAACCATGCTTATCCTTTAGACACTCTTCATTAGAGTACTCACACTACCCATCAATCACTAGAATACGCCCATGTTTCAGTCACTGATATTACTATCAATAAACCTTTACTATCGATAAACCATGCTTATCCTTTAGACGCCCTTCATCAGGGTACTCACACTACCCATCAATCACTAGCTACAACCATGTTTCAGTCACTAGTTACCGAGTATTCTTATTCACTCAGAGTTTGAGTTTCCTATGTCTAGGCGCCCTCATACTCAATCCTAGTCGGAACGTTATATCACAGACACTAGCCTATAACTTTGGCGCAAGCGCGGAAGTTAGGAATTAAGCACAGAATAAGATTACCAATATTATAGATAGGGAACTCATAAATAATAAGATAGAATTTACATACACTTGGGGATAGAATCAACTACATTCAATCCTACTGGAGAGTTAACTACTCATGGTAGCCAGACAAACCATTGAAGAATCTGTCACCTTCTTCAATCCTCGTGCAGTGCTCCGCCTCTCCTATTCTAAAATTAAAAGTGGTGCATTATCACTGGAATATTTCTGAATTACAATAATCGTGCACACTAGATCTGGTGCAAGAAGGTCCTATTTATAGGCTAAGGAAAGACAAAGAAAATTGGGAAGAAATCTATCTAAAAACTGCATCAGGGCAAGAGTTACGTGTTCTGGGCTTTACCCTGCGCTACAGTGCAGCTTGCAGCGCAAAAGTTAGATTGTTGCGCTTCACCCTGCGCTACAACGCAGGTTGAAGCGGGCAGCACGAGTTGTACAGCTTCAATCTTTCTCTTTTTAACTTGATTTCTCCCCGAGAATGGTTTTGGTTGATTGTCTTTCCTGGTTTCCCTTTTCTTGATGAAATCTTGCATTTTTTTAGCATCTTGAATTTAATTTTGAAGGTTGTCTGCAGAATCCTTGTTTAATTGGCAGTGATATCTTCATTAACTAATCTCAAATAAACTTCAAATCTTGCAAATATCTCCCCTATTTAATGTTATCTTCTCTCCATATCAAATCTTTTCAATAATCTGCAAAAATTAGCACAATTTATATTAAAATAGCATCAAATTCAAATTCAAGACTAATAAATACAATTTATCTAATATTTAATAAAAAGGGTTTAATTTGGGGCAAAAATACCATTTTATCCTTGATAAGTGAACTAAAAAGTACTCTAATTTATGATATATTTTTCACTTATCAAAATACCACACAACTTAACTTCTTGCATGTCCTCAAGCAAGAGAACTCTTTGAAATAAAAAATCAATTCAATACCCTGTATAACTCAAAAATCAAAAACAAATTGAAGGAAAATTTTTCATCATCCCCTTGTTAAGCAGCAGTCACTTTCCAAATATCATAAAAAATCAGGATTAAAAGATTTTACCAATCCTCAATCAGAACAAAACACAAACATTGGTCAAACTTCTCAAAAATAGAAATTAAAGCAATAAGTGATAAATCAAGGAAATCTCTGATTCTCACGGGTAAGTGTTTCCCTCAATATTTTTCACCACCATTGAGCAACTAGAATTATAGTCGTTACCAACTTCTAAACCTGCAAATAGTCAATATGAATCAATAGGTCTTTTCTTTGGTTGTAATGAGGCTGGGATATCAAGAAATTATGGTTTTTCTGAATATGCAATGAACACTTTGAATAGAGAACATCTTTTGATTTTGCTTGGTACTTCTCTCCATCTACCATGTCATTCTTGAATTGTTACCCTTTTGCAGCTGGCTTCTTTGTTTGAAGATGTACTCCCCCCAACTTATTCAATTTCCACACTTTTTGTGCAGATTTTTTTTTGAACTTGTACAGCAAAATAAAGAATTTATTCATGAGGGAGTACTCTTCTTTTTTATTTCTAGTGCTTGCTCTTTGAATTTCCTTGACCTTTCAATTCACCAACCTTTTGTCCCATTTTATTGTATTGCACCTTGCTCTCTATCCCAAGTGTTAAGGGACAGGATATAATCATTAAGTATGGCTAGGGTGCATCAAAAGAAATATTAAAGGCTCAAATGGACAATCAAAAATTGGAAATATTTAATCAAGGTTGGCTATTTATCATGGAGCAAAATATTATAATCACAAAATATGCCTTTGTCACTTCCATATTTTCAACTAGCAAGATAAAATTCAAAAACTCAAGCAATAACAGTTGACAAGCAGAGGTGAAAAACTCTCAATTTCAGTGTTTGGGCTCTCAGCTCACCGGTTATTGGCTAAAATTCCTTGATAAAGCACATACTGGTTTTAACTAACTATTCTGATGGGTTCTCCTGAGAAGTATCCTAATCCTAATTGATTATGAAGTTAATCACAGAACCATATCATCTTTCCTAATCTGGTTAGTTAATCTACCTAATTACAGAGAATTTGAAATTTTTTTACCTTGAATCCTAATTTCTAAGGTCCTAAAAATTTTAAAAATTCTGAAGATTAAAAAAAAATGAAATACAAAACAAAAATCCTAATTAACTAAAAAAAATTCTATAAAATAATAGAAAGTAAAAGAAAAACTAAAAGAAAGAAAACACTAGTATCAATCTTCATCATCTGTATCTTGTAAGTCCTTGTCCTGCTACTGCTCCACCTCCCCCTGGATGAATAGGCCTGTCCCCAGGCCACTGCAAGAATATCTGGAACTCTTCAAGCAGCATGTCTGGTAACTCCTTGCAGCAGCTTGTGCATTCTAGATTCTCATGGGATCATATTCTTTGATCCTCTTCACAATGCCTTCTCCTCATGAGCTAAAGCCACGAGAAAGACCAACAATTTAATTCTGACATCTGAAAATTCAAATAACAACACATTCAATTCAATGATGCCTTATTGCAAATATCAATTCATGAAGAACATGGAAGCTTATCATTAACCAATTTGCATGCATAATTCACAATGCTTTCAAAAGAATTGATCTCTCACAACAAAAGTTCAGTGCACTTGGTAATGACTTCCTAAAAACAGAACATACTCATTTGTTTTGCAAGCATTCAATTAATCCATGGAAAGAGAAAGTTTAAATTTTTTTTAAAGGAACAGGGCATAACACTTTCAAATTCAATAACTCACAAAACAAAGAGCATTCCAATCAAACAAATTGTTCTTCATGTGCCACATAGCCATAATCATATACAAGATAGCAATTATCAACAGTATACACATTCCTAAGGTTGTTATTCTAAAGTTCAAATCATAGAGTAAATGAAGATTTCAATTGGTAAAAATTAAAGAAAACATGCATGAAACATAAAATTTTCAAAATTGATGGAGGTTTGTGAGTGGAAAAAGTGAAAAGAAGAGCTTAGGAAGTAGAGAAATAGTACATGAGGAAACAAAAGATTTTTTTTTAAAAAAAAATTCGTACTGCTGCGCTCCACCTGCGCTACGGTGCAAGTGAAGCGCAGAAGACAGTGACTAAAATTGCATTTATGCGCTTTACCTGCGCTACAGCGCAGGTGAAGCGCAGAAAACAGAATGTAATTTTGCAATTTTCAGTCACGTTTTTTGCTACTTCCTATTATTTAAAAATATTATTTTCCACAAACTTATTCCAATCAATTTTGAAAATTTCCTAAATCCTTAAAATTGAAAAATCCTAACACAAACAAAATAAAACTGAAAACAATTAAAAACTTAAAAATCTCTAGGTTGACTCCCAGGAAGCGCTTGTTTAACGTCTTCTAGCTCGACACATGTTCTTTCAAGGTGGCAGAAACTGAAATCTTTTGGTGAGCTTGTGAGCTGCACCCTTCCTTTCTTTGGCCCATAAACCTTGCCTTGGAACAACCTGTAATGTGAAGCTTTGATGATTCCCAATTGATTGCTCTCAATTTCTTTGCTTCGGGGGGGTCTTTGATATGGAACATACCTGACCACTTGATCTTCAATCTGGCTCTAGGCTCTGAATTTGATTCTAGCTTGACTTTTCTTCTCTTTGCCTTGTCCTGGTCAGTGTGATTGCAGGCCTTTCTTTTGTGAGGTCTAGAAGGTTTATCACTTGCACTATGCCTTTCTTGATCTTCTTTTAGAGGATTGGTTGGATAAGGCAAGGTCTTTGATCTTGATACCACTTCCCTTCCTTCCTCGGGCTTTGATTCACCATCTCTCTGTTCAATCTTTTTCTCATTTTCTTGATCTTTTTCATCATGTACACCCTCATATGTGTTGTTTTCTTTCTCCCTTTCACAGTCAGGCTCTTCTGCAAGCACAATCTTTTTTGTTTCATCCTCTCCTTTTTCTTTTTCTTCTTCTGTTGCACCTTCTTCTTCTTACTTTTCTTCATCAAATTCTTCTGATTCTCTTTCTTGTGTTTCTTCAAGTTCATCTTCTTTTTCTTCTTCATCAGCCAGATTGTCATTGATTTCCTCCCCTATCAGCTGAACAATGTCATCACACTGCTCTTCGGGGTTGGGTAATGCATTTGCTGAGATTGGTTCTGACTGTTGTTTGACTCTTGTTTCTTTTAGTTGCTTCAACAAGGCGTCAATATTTCTTCTTGCTTCCTCTCTGTCCTTTTGAAATTGTATATTGCCTTGATGAATTTCTTCGATACTCTTACAAAGTCTTAACTCCCTTTGTTTCGCCATATGCTTTAACAAAGCGTAAGTGTTTCGTCTTCGCTCTTCACTCTCTTTCTGAAATTGTATATTGCTTTGATTGAATTATTCCAAAACTCATAAAATTATGAGTCTCTTTGTTGATAGGAAGAGTAACTTTGTTGTTGTTGAAAAGAAGGTTGCATACAGAGTGAAACATCATCTTGGTGCCTCCCAAAATTCTGGTTCTGGTAACTTTCCCAATCCTGTGAAAAATTGTTAGAATAATTGTTGTAATTAGAGAAGTTACCTTGAATCGGTGCATGAGAGGAGTAACTTGGTTCTTGCCACCTAACATAATCTCCAAGGGTGTGTTTGTGAGTTTAGGGAGGAGGGAAAGGAAAGGATTGGAAGGAGAAAGGAGGGGGAGAAGAGGAGGGAAAGACTTTGAGAAATACTTAAACTCACAAAGACAAAAGGGGGAAGGACTTCCAATTAACCCTTCCCTTCCCTCCCTTCCCCTCCAAAATTCAACTCACAAACATACTCTTAGGGTTCTTCTTGGTTGATTTTGCCATTCATAAGCCATTTAACATTTACTTCACTTGGGGTGGTAGAACAGAGAGTGTTGAGATTGTCTCCTTAAGCTTGGCCTTGCCCTTTTTTTGTTACTTGTCTTCTCAAGAGAAATAATTATTATCTTTTTTTAACAATTAATTTTTTTAAAATAATAATAATAATAATAATAATAAATATATATATTTTAAAAAAACAATAATAAAAAGAAAAATTTATAAAAAGAAAATAATTAAAAATAAAATATTCTTCTCGACTTCTCCCTCATCTTCTTCTCTTGTTTCTACTTCTGTTTTTCCCTGATGTCCTTTCTGTTTCTAGATCAATTTGTAGTTGATGTGAGACACCTAGCTTCTCAAAAACAAAAACAAGAAAAATTGAAAAAGGTAACTTAGGAAGAAAAATTAATAATAATAGAAAAGCTATAAATTTTCTAGATAATAAAAAATCCTAAAATAATAAGAACAATAAATAAAAAGAAATCCTAAGATAAATATCCTTGATAACTAGACCTGTCAAGGTCTACACGAATTGGAAATCATTCCCCGGCAACGACGCCAAAAATACTTGATGGGTTTCTGGCAAGCGAACCAAAAATCCAGCAGTATAATAGTAAGTAAGATATCGTATCCACAGGGAACGGTCAATTCGTGTGTACTCGTGATCTATTTATCAAGGGAAAACAATGGATTTGTGAGAGTATTTTGCACGGAAAATATAAATTGCAAAGTAATTAATCAAAAGCAATAGAAATGAGGAGTTGGAAACACTTTACTTGGATTAGGATTGAACTTCGTATCACCGCACCCTTCGTGTATGTAAAAACCATTTATTATTTATGGCTTTGATCTATAATATTGTAGACAAACTAGATTGATAAAAACCCCGAGTTACCAGCAGCCTTACCACTCAAAAGTAATCCATGCGGGCTCTCCCAGGCGACAAATTACCCTCAGCTTATTTTGCTCTTATTATTCCGTTTGTTAAAGGACTAGTGATAAACCATGCTTATCCTTTAGACGCTCTTCATTAGAGTACTCACACTACCCATCAATCACTAGACTACTCCCATGTTTCAGTCACTGGTATTATTATCAATAAACCTTTACTATCGATAAACCATACTTATCCTTTAGACGCCCTTCATTAGGGTACTCACACTACCCATCAATCACTAGCTATGCCCATGTTTCAGTCACTGGTTACCGAGTATTCTTATTCACTCAGAGTTTGACTTTCCTATGTCTAGGCTCCCTCATTCTCAATCCTAGTTGGAACGTTATATCATAAACACTAGCCTATAACTCCGGCGCAAGCGCGGAAGTTAGGAATTAAGCATAGAAGAAGATTATCAATATTATAGATAGGGAACTCATAAATAATAAGATAGAATTTACATACACTTGGGGATAGAATCAACTACATTCAATCCTACTAGAGAGTTAACTACTCATGGTAGCCAGACAAACCACTGAAGAATTTGTCACCTTCTTCAATCCTCGTGCAGTGCTCCGCCTCTCCTATTCTAAAATTAAAAGTGGTGCAATATCACTGGAATATTTCTGAACTACAATAATCGTGCACACTTGATCTGGTGCAAGAAGATCCTATTTATAGGCTAAGGAAAGACAAAGAAAATTGGGAAGAAATCTATCTAAAAACGGCAACAAGGCAAGAGTTACGTGTTCTGCGCTTCACCCTGCGCTACAGTGCAGCTTGCAGCGCAGAAGTCAGATTGTTGCGCTTCACCCTGCGCTACAATGCAGGTTGAAGCGAGCAGCACGAGTTGCACAGCTTCAATCTTTCTCTTTTTAACTTTATTTCTCCCCGAGACTGGTTTTGGTTGATTGTCTTTCCTTGTTTCCCTTTTCTTGATGAAATCTTGCATTTATTGAGCATCTTGAATTTAATTGGGAAGGTTGTCTGGAGAATCCTTGTTTAGTTGGTAGTGATATCTTCATTAATTGGTCTCAAATAAACTTCAAATCTTCATTAATTGTCTTCAATTAAACTTCAAATCTTGTAGATATCTCCCCTATTTAATGCTATCTTCTCTCCATATCAAATCTTTGCAATAATCTGCAAAAATTAGCCCAATTTACATTAAAATAGCATCAAATTCAAATTCAAAACTAATAAATACAATTTATCTAATATTTAATAAAAAGGGATTAATTTGGGACAAAAATACCATTTTATCCTTGATAAGTGAACTAAAAAGTACTCTAATCTATCATATATTTTTCACTTATCATGGAGACCATGGTGAATTGATAGCTTTAACAAATTGATCTTTAAACCGGGACAATTTACGACTGTGGAGACCAGGGTAAATTGTTTCTGAGTATTTCATATTTGTGGAGACCTTTGTGAAATAACATTTATTTGTGCTTCAATATTATGATTATAAATTCATGAATATCATTGGGTTTCAAATACAAGAGGGGTGCGATCGATGAAGTTTAATCCCGATTTCATTAATTTGGTCAACCTTTTATTCATATTTCCTCTTTCTTATCTTTTATTTCATTTATTATTGCAAACAAATATTCAAACCAATCCTTACTCGATAAGTGTGACCACTAAGGATTTAACTCGTACCGTTCCCTATGGATACGACAACTCTCTTTACTTATTATTATACTACTGCGATATTGGTACGCTTGCCAAGATCTCAACAAGTATTTTTTGGCACCGTTGTCGGGGAACGGTGTCTCGATTTAAATTCTTGGGAGGTCTATCCTATCAAGTTGTGAATATTTTTATTTTTCTTTTAGGAATTTTAATATTTATTTTTAATTCTTTATTTTTAATATTTAGGATTTTTAGGAAAATTTATTTAATTTTTATTTTTATTTTGTCCTCTTTTCCGAACTAACCATTGTTCAAGTCTCTTGATTTATGCTCTTGCGAGGACAGATGTCTGAAAATCAATTGATATTTGATCCTGAAATAGAAAGGACATCCAGAAGGAACAAGAGTAGAAACAAGAGGAGAAGACAAGGAAGAAGTCGAGAAGAAAATAAAGAGATGGCTGAAGAAAGACCACCAATTCCACCAAGAAGGACATTAGGAGACTATGTCATGCAACAAGGGCCTCGATATTTTTCAAGCATAGTTGTACCTGCTACTGCAAAATCTTTGGAGATGATGCCAGCATATTTGAGTCTCATTAGTGCCCATCAATTCGCAGGATTGGATCATGAAGATCCACATACTCATCTTTCTACCTTTTATGAATTGATTGGTACCATGGGTTTTGAGGAAGGTGACCTTCAATTTGTTTACTTACGATTAATTCATTTTTCTTTAATAGGAAAAGCTAAGGAATGACTGAAGTCACATCCCAACCAAAGTCTGACTAACTGGAGCATCGTGGAAGAAAAAATTTTAAATAGATTTTTCCCACCATCTCGCTACATAAAGGCCAAGTCAGATATATCCACATTCAGGCAAGGAGCAGATGAACCATTATGTGAAGCCTGGGAGAGATTCAAATCATTGTTGAGAAAGTGTCTCAACCATGGTCCAGATGATATTGCACAATTGAACATCTTCTGCAATGGACTCAGATCTGAAACCAAGATGCTCATAGATGCTGCAGCAGGAGGCACAATCTTGTCAGTTGATGCAAAGCAAGCCACCGGAATCATTGACAATTTTGCATTGAATGATCAGTAAGCTCAGCATGAGAGGCAACCAGTTCAGAAGAAGTGGATGTTGGAGCTAAACTCTAATGATGACTAAGCTCCCTCAACAATTGCAAGAAGTGCAGTCTCATCCAAGCCCAACTCTGCAAATGACTTGTGATTTTTGTGGAGGTGACCATCCTAATGGTCATTCACTACTACAAAATAAGGATTCCACAACAGGATTTAACATCGGTTATTTAGTAACCGATGTTATAAAAGACGCGGTGTCATTTTTGAAATTAATTGAATCTGTTTAACATCGGTTCCATGTATACCTTACATGGAAATGGAAAGTAGTCCCTTAATGTAAAAAAAATCAACCTAAGTCAAATAGTGGTCCCTATTTCGTTAAGTAAAAAAATTTCACTCCTCCCTTGTTGTCTCCCGCACTCGTCCCTCGTCCCTCGTCCCTCGTTCTTCTCCGACTGTGTCTTCTGCGGTGTGTCTTCGGTGTATCTTCGGCGGCCGTGTCATCTCGTCGGCGTTGTGCGGCTGTCCTCGTTCGCGTCCTCGTTCACGGCGGCGGTATGTTGCTCTCGTCGTTCTCCATCTCAGGCGTTGGGGTAGGCGTTGATTTCAGGTTTTGCTCCCGTCGTTCTCCGTCGTTCGCTGGCAAGTGGATTCAGGTGGAAAGCTCGTTTATCTCGCATTCAAGATAAAGAAAATATAGCTTTTTGGTTGGCCCTTTTAGCAGATTGGTCTTCTTGGAGGCTTTACAATTTGCCACAGAGGTTTGTTATTATGTCAAGCTTTATTGGTGGGGGGAGGATGTTCATGTTGTTATAATATTTCATTGAATTAATTAATTCTAGTCAAAAAAGATTATCCAGATTTTCAGTGCTTCAGTTCAGAATCAGAGAAGAATAGGGTTGAGAACTTGAGACTGTTAGTGAATTAGCCAGTAAGCTTTTCCTTGTACTCTTAAATTACATGTGTGTTCTCTTTGTTGAGATTGGGTTTTGATTTTGTCTTTGTACTCCATTGTTTCTGTTTGATATGATTATCTTGATTGGAGATTAATTGCTTTGGAGGGTTTGAAAAAGTTGGAAGTATTTTCAATGTGATTTTGAGAACAAAGATGAAATCTTTGAGTAGTGTAGGTCTTGGTTTGAGTATTGTTTTTGGTTGCCTTTTGTTGGCTCTGGTTACTAAGGTTTATTATTTGTTATGGTGGAAGAAAAGGATAATCAATATGATTATGGTAACCCTGTGAAAGAGCTATTCTATATGTTTTGTTGGAAGAAGCTAGTGATATGATTTCAAACTCAAAACAATTTTATACATGTCTCTGCCCTATGGTCTCTGGCCCCATAATACAGAGACATCTCGTGACAACTATGTAGTTTCTTAAATCTAGAAATTGACATCAATTTAAACTTTTTATGTCTAAGTATCATTTTGAAGTTTTAAGTTGCGAGAAAGAGTGAGAAGAGGAGACTAATAGGGAAACTTTGATTTAAATTGATGATGGAAAGAGTTGGATTTTTTTTATCTTAATCATGTTTGTTCTTGGATAAGGACAGTGAAAGAGTAATCTGAGAGAAAAGGATAGTGAAACTCAAATGGTTTTCTTTGAGGGGAAATATTAAATTTAGCTACTGCCTACTGGTTTAACAGGGGGATATATAAGTGAAGGTGCTTGGTAAGGCAGAGGAAAAAAGCATGTAAAGCTACTGCCTACTGTACTTTGTTGCTTGGTTAACATTATTTAAAGAATGATTAGTTTAATTTTGCTGCATAAGTTAACAACAGCTTATTAGTTTGCTGCATAAGTTCTTCCTGTATAAGTTGCTGCATAAGTTAACAATTTCCTGAAATGCTATTTGTTAACAACAACTTGGACAATGTATGTAGGCTACAGCACAGACGAAAATGCAATTAACTCTTACATTGTTGAATTAAGTCTCTGCAGATTGCATTATTGTAACTGACTCCTCATCTCTAGTAAAGGCATGGTGTGTACTACAATAACAATGAAATTAAATCTCGCATCCAAAACATAACAATAATGGTTAAAGTCCATGCACCTAAAATTATGCTATTTACATATGTTTCGTATTTCACATCACTTTCACTACTGTAGAGTAGACATCACTTTTACTATTTCATTTCCATATATCCATTTATATGCACATGACAGTATTTAGAAATTAGAATGCTTCCTCCAACTACACTCTCCAATCCATTTATATGTGTTCCCCTTCCATCTTTTCAAACTATCACCTAATATAAGTGGGATGTATTTAATGAGAATATGTTCAAACAATATATTAAATAAAATAATTGTGATTACTTATATATAATTATATAGTTAAAATTAATGTCTCTTATTTTTTATGTTTTAACTAGATATATTTTTTTTTTGTAAGAACTAGATATTTTTTATAGGACAAAACTTAGATAAAGTACTTTTTCATATCCTCGCCATCAAGCTCTCCAGGTGACATATGGATCATTTTTTTTAATTCAGCAATCAATTATTAATGAAGGCAAACAAGTTAACTAACTGGGCAATCAAGGAAGGTCAAGAAATTTCTCCAACAACAACCACTTTTCAAATAATTACTCATAAGTGATGGATTCCTGGCAAGTGTACCAAAAGTCCAGCAGTAATAGTAGTAAGTAAGATATCGTATCTACAGGGAGCGGTTTAATTTGTAAAGTTTTAGTGATCGAATTCTCAAGAGAACAATTAATAATAAGAGTAATGGTATGCAAACAATAAACAAATATCAAAGATGAGAAAAGATTACTTGGATTAGGATTTGACTTCGTTTCATCTCCCCCCTCATGTATGCGAATCCCTTCTTTTAATTATGATTATACTTGTAGTTACCTTAGCATTGTCTAACTACAATAATTATAAGGCATGCCTGACAATTATCGTACCCGCAAATTCCCCTATAACACCATAATTAAACGCCAAAAGCTATTCTCTACAGGCATTCAAAGTGACTTGGCGACCCCGAAAATTCCCCGTATTTTGCAATCAGCGCTATCAATTTAATCCATACTTTCCTATCGAACAACTATGAAGGGGTGTGTCACTCACCTAACACTTCAATCGCAACGAAGAACTATAGTACGATATGAACTAAACGAGTATCTTTAGCAATCAGAGATTAAGCTTCATACACAGCTCTATGCTCACCTAACTCTAATACTAGCCGGAGTTCCACTTTTTGTATCCAGAGCACTAGCCTACCACCCCGGCGCACGCGCGGAGGCAATGCATTACAAACAGCATAAAGATACCGATAAATGACAAATAGGGAATCATAATTAAAATAAGGGAATTCTCATACACTTGGGGATTGAATCCACTACATCAAATCCTACTGGAGAGTTTAGCTACTCATGGTAGCCATTACAAACCACTGAAGAATCTGTTACCTTCTTCAATCCTAGAGCTTCTCTCTGTCTCTGTCTCTCTGTGTTATTGTGTCGGGTCTTGGGGACCTCCCCTGGATGCCTCTTCGATCTGTGCAAAAGGCCCTATTTATAGAGTGGCAAAACCCTAATTCTCCTTGAAGAAATCAATTTGGATCTAGGTTTAAAAGCTGTTGCGCGTCCTGTGCTTCATATGCGCTAAGCGCGTATGAAGCGTGGTCGATCTGTGGCTGCGCTCCACCTGCGCTTAGCGCAGGTGAAACGTGTCATGCGTTGTAGACTTCCTTTAGATCTTGATCTAACTTCTTGATCTCTTTCTGATCTTACCTTTGCTTGACTGGTTTTCCTATTTCCCTTTTTTTGGATTGATTTTGTATTTGATTGGCTTTGGATTTGAATTGGGGAAGTTATCCATAAGATTCTCTGTTTAAATAACTGTTAATCTCCTCTTTATCTGGTCTTTATTTAAACCTTGAATCTGCAAACAACCTCCTTTCTGATGTTATTTTCTCTCTCATTTCAAATCTTCTACAAATCTGCATAAAATAACAGATTTCTATTTAAAATAGCATCATATTCAAATTAAACCAAATAATTACAATTATTATAAATATTAACAAAAAGGGGTAATTTTGGTCATAAATTAATATTTTGACCTTGATAAGTGTAATAAAAAATATAGGAAAATAACGCATATTTTACACTTATCAAATACTCCCCAACTTAACTTCTTGCTTGTCCTCAAGCAAGACACCTTATGCAATCAAATTTCCAATCACCCTTGTGTACAATTCTCAAAACAACTACAAAGAAAAATTTTCATCATCTCTTTATTGGGAAGAAGTCACTTTCCAAATATCAGAAAAAATTATAGTCAAGAGATATTACCATTACTCAACCAAAACCAGAACAAAATCAACAAGTTGAACTTTCTCAAGAGTAGCAATTAAAGCAATAAACAATAAACCAAGGAATTTCACTCATGCTCACGGGTAATGTTTCCCTCAATGTTCTGAACAACTAAGATTGATAGTCATTTCTAGTTCCTAAGCATGTTCATGGTTAATATGGATCAAAAGGTCTTTTCAAGGTTGTAATGAGGTTGGGTTATCAAGAATTCATGGTTATTCTGGATAAACAATGAACACCTGGAATAGAGAGCATCTTTGGATGTTGCTTTTCTTGAATTTCTCTCCTTCCACCATCTCTTTCTTGATTTATTTCACTTCTTTGCAGACCTCTTTCCTTGTTTGAAGATGCACTCCCCCCAACTTAATCAATTTATTCACTTTTTCTTTTTGATTTTAGGGGGAGTGATCTTCTTTTTCTTTTTGTTTTCATGTACCTACTCTTTTTCAATTTTTCAACCTTTTCTTTCCATTATTTTTGCTTGCCACCTTGCTCTCTATCCCAAATGTGTAAGGGACAGGATATAGATATTCATTTTGGCTTAGATCAACAAGAATAATCAAATAAGGCTCAAAATGGGTTATCAAAAATTGGAAAAATTATATCAAAGGTTGGCTTTTTGGCACTGAGCAAATATATTGAAAAATAAAAATTGCCTTTGTCAATTCCATATTTTCCATAAACAGCATAAGATCCAAAAACTCAAGCAATAAAAGTTGACAAACAACGGTGAAAAACTCTCAATTCTGTGTTTGGGCTCTCAACTCACCGGTTACTTGGCTAAATTCCTTGATAAAACATTTATTGATTTTAATTAACTACCCTGATAGATTCTCATGTGAAGCATCCTAATCTTAATTGATTATGGAATTAATCACAAGACCCTTTCTTATTTCCTAATTTGGTTAGTTAAACTGCCCAATTTCAGAAATTTTGAAAAAATTTTCCTTTATTTTCCTAATTTCTATTTCCTAAAAATTCTAAAAATCCTAAATATCCTAAAAGTTTTAAATGCAAAACTAAAAAAATCTATAAAATAAGAGAAAAAAGAAAGAAAACACCAGTATCAATCTTCATCCTCTGTATCTTGTAGGTCCTGTCCAACTGTTGCTGCTTCACCTCCCCCTGGAAGAATGGGTCTGTCCCCAGGCCACTGCAAGAATATCTGGAACTCTTCAAACAACATGCCTTGGAATGGGTCTGGTAACTCTTGATTGATTTGGGTTCAACTAGTCTTTTCAACATAAAGTTGCATGATTTAAGACCTTTTATACTTTGCAGCAGCCTGTGCATTCTTGATTCTCATACAATGCCTTCTCCTTGTGAGCTAAAGCCACAAGAAAGACCAGCAATTTAATCCTAGGCATCTGAATAGTCAAATAACAACAATGAGTTGCTAAAATACATTTATTTTAATGATGCCTTATTGCAAACACTAATTCATGAAGAACATGGAAGCCTATTATTAACCAATTTGCATGCTTTCAAAAGAATCAATCTCTTCACAACAAAATTTCACTGCACTCGGTAATGCCTTCCTAAAAACAGAATATACTCATTTGTTTTGAAAGAATTCAATCAATCCATGGAAAGTGAAATTTAAATTTTTTTGAAAGAAATAGAGCATAACACTTTCAAATTCAATAACTCACAAAACAAAGAGCATTCCAATCAAGCAAATTGTTCTTCATGTTTCTCACAAGCAAAATCACATTTAAGATAGCAATAATCAACAATATTCACAATCCTAAAGTTGCTATCCTAAACTGTAAATCATAAAAAAAAACAAAGTAGATGAAGATCTCAATTGGTAAAAATTAAAATATAATGAAATTTGAAAGTTTCAAAATTGATTGAAGTTTGTGAGTGGAAAATGTGAAAAGAAGAGTTTAGGAAGTAGAGAAACAGTACATTAGAAACAGATGATTTTTAAATTTTCGTACTGTTGCGCTTCACCTGCGCTCAGCGCAAGTGAAGCGCAGAAAACAATGACTAAATTTGCAATTTTGCGCTTCTCCTGCGCTCAGCGCAGAAAACAGAAAGAGAATTTGCAATTTTCAGTCACGTTTTATGCTACTGCCTATTGTTTTAGAAAAATTTTATTTTCCACAAACTTATTCCAATCAATTTTGAAAATTTTCTAAATCCTAAAAAAAATAAAAAATCCTAATTAATAATCAAGAAAATAAAACAACTAAAAATAATTAAAAACTTAAAAATCTCTGGGTAGCCTCCCAGAAAGCGCTTGTTTAACGTCTGATAGCTCGACGCATGCTCTGTTAAGGTGGCTGAAACTGGAATCTTTTGGTGAGCTTGTGTGCTGCACCCTTTCTTTCTCTGGCCCATAATCCTCCCCATAATCTAGCCTTGGAGCAATCTGTTATGTGAAATGACTTTATCCATTTGGGCTTCTTTCTGGAATTAGACCATGCCTCTGACTCCCTTGGCTTGACTCTTTTCTTCTTTATTAATTTGCTCTCATGTGCATGAGTTTTCTTTTCCTAAAGCTTAGATGATTCACAGTTGATTGCTCTCAATTTCTTTGCTTCGCAGGGATCTTTGACATGAAACACACCTGAACACTTGCTCTTCAATCTGGCTCTGGGCTCTGAATTTGATTCTATCTTGACCTTTCTTCTCTTTGCCCTGTTTTGGTTAGTGTGATTGCAGGCCTTTCTTTTGTGAGGTCTAGAAGGATTATCACTTGTACCATGCCTTTCTTGATCTTCCTTTGCAGGACTGGTTGGATAAGGCATGGTCTTTGGTCTTGATACCACTTCCCTTCCTTCTTTGGGCTTTGATTCACTATCTCTCTGTTCACACTTTTTCTATTTTTCTTGATCTTTTTCATCAGGTACACCCTCATATGTGTTGTTCTCTTTTTCCATTTCACAGTCAATCTCTTCTTCAAGCACCATCTTTTTTGTTTCATCCTCTCTTTCTTTTCCTGCTGCCTTTTCTTCTTCTTCCTCTTCTTTATCAACTTCTTCTGATTCTCTTTCTTTTGCTTCTCTTTCTTGTATTTCTTCAGTTTCCTCTTCTTGAATGTCTAGGTAAGAGCAGTTACCATTGAGATGGTTACCTCCGCAAAAATCACAAATTAATTGTGGAGACTGGCCAGGATAGTGAACTGGCTGCGGTGGCTGAGAAAGGTTAGCTAGCTCCTTGTTGAGTGCTTCTAATGACTGCTCCAACATCCTGAGTTCATCTCCAAAAGGCTGCTTATGGGATGAAACAACATCTTGAATCGGTGCATGAGAGAAATATTTTGGTTCTTGCTTGAATGAAGAAATGTCTGTCTTTGTTTGAATGTAACATGGCTTGCGACAAAATCTTTTTAAAAATTTTTCTTCTACCACATTCCAATTATTCAGACTTCGGCTGGGGTGTGACATTAACCAATCCTTGGCTTTTCCTGCAAGAGAAAAGGAAAATAAACGTAAGCATGCGGCTTCTTTGTCCTTCTCTTCAAAACCCATAATTTCAATTAGTTCCAGGAATGTAAAAAGATGATCATTTGGATCCTCATGTGCCAATCCTGCGAACTGTTGAGCTTCAACAAGTTGAAGATGCGATGCTTCTAGTTCCACAGCCTTTGCGGTAATTGGGAGAGCAATACTTGAGCGATAACATAGCCCTTGAGGCATGATATAATCTCCCATAGTCCTTCTAGGTTGTGCTCCTGCCATGTCTTGAGGTCCGTCTGCTATTATCCTCCTTTTTCTTCTTTTGTTTTGACTTCTATTCTTCCTGGTTGTCCTCTCAATTTCTGGATCAAAATTCAATTGCTTTAGAGACACGACTTTTTAAAAGTATAAACAAAGAAGCTAGAAATAGGATAAGATAACAGATAAATATACTTTTTTTAAATAGTAAAAAATAAGAAATAAAATATGAAAATTAAAATAAAAGTAAAATCTTGAAAATTTGGCCTCCTAAGACTATACAAATTGAAACACCGCTCCCCGGCAACGACGCCAAAAATTACTTGATGGATTCCTGGCAAGTGTACCAAAATTCCAGAAATAATAGTAGTAAGTAAGATATCGTATCCACAGGGAGCGGTTTAATTTGTAAAGTTTTAGTGATCGAATTCTCAAGAGAACAATTAATAATAAGAGTAATGGTATGCAAACAATAAACAAATATCAGAGATGAGAAAACATTACTTGGATTAGGATTTGACTTCGTTTCATCTCCCCCCTCATGTATGTGAATCCCTTCTTTTAATTATGATTATACTTGTAGTTACCTTATCATTGTCTAACTACAATAATTATAAGGCATGCCTGGCAATTATAGTACCCGCAAATTCCCCTATATCACCATAATTAAACGCCAAAAGCTATTATCTACAGGCATTCAAAGTGGCTTGGCGACCCCGAAAATTCCCCGTATTTTGCAATTAGCGCTATCAATTTAATCCATACATTCCTATCGAACAACTATGAAGGGGTGTGTCACTCACCTAACACTTCAATCGCAGCAAAGAACTATAGTATGATATGAACTAAACGAGTATCTTTAGCAATCGGAGATTAAGCTTCATAGACAACTCTACGCTCACCTAACTCTAATACTAGCCGGAGTTCCACTTTTTGTATCCAGAGCACTAGCCTACCACCCCGGCGCACGTGCGGAGGCAATGCATTACAAACAACATAAAGATACCAATAAATGACAAATAGGGAATCATAATTAAAACAAGAGAATTCTCATACACTTGGGGATTGAATCCACTACATCAAATCCTACTGGAGAGTTTAGCTACTCATGGTAGCCATTACAAACCACTAAAGAATCTATCACCTTCTTCAACCCTAGAGCTTCTCTCTGCCTCTGTCTCTCTGTGTTATTGTGTCGAGTCTTGGGGACCTCCTCCGGATGCCTCTTTGATCTGTTCAAAATGCCCTATTTATAGAGTAGGAAAACCCTAATTCTCCTTGAAGAAATCAATTTGGATCTAGGTTTAAAAGCTGTTGCGCGTCCTGCGCTTCATATGCGCTAAACGCGTATGAAGCGCGGTCGATCTGTGGTTGCGCTCCACCTGCGCTTAACGCAAGTGAAGCGTGTCATGCGTTGCAGACTTCCTTTAGATCTTGATCTAACTTCTTGATCTCTTTCTGATCTTGCCTTTGCTTGACTGGTTTTCCTATTTCCCTTTTTCTGGATTGATTTTGTATTTGATTGGCTTTGGATTTGAATTGGGAAGTTATCCACAAGATTCTCTGTTTAAATAACTGTTAATCTCCTCTTTATCTGGTCTTTATTTAAACTTTGAATCTGTAAACAACCTCCTTTCTGATGCTATTTTCTCTCTCATTTCACATCTTCTGCAAACCTGCATAAAATAACAGATTTCTATTTAAAATAGCATCATATTCAAATTTAAACCAAATAATTACAATTATTATAAATATTAACAAAAATGGATAATTTTGGGCATAAATTAATATTTTGACCTTGATAAGTGTTATAAAAAATATAAGAAAATAACACATATTTTACACTTATCAACAAGGTTGGAGAAATAATCAGAACAACAATTATGGGTGGTGACAAGATGCAGACAATAGGAAAACACCCTATCAGCAACAACAACAACAGCAACAGCAACAAGGCTATCCTCCGATACATGACAGACTATCAAAATTGGATGAGAAAATTGATGTTCTTGTACAATCTTTTGAAGCTTATAAGAAGAATACGGATGCAACCCTCAGACTGGTAGAGACACAAGTTGGCCAATTAGCAAAGGATATAACAAAACATAATAAGGGCCAATTTACAGCAATTACCCACACAAACCACAAGAAGCAATGTAATGCAGTTACTACTAATGGTAACATGACAAAGGGGAGTGATTTGGAGGATAATTTATCACCTGAAAAGATGTTGCTAGAAGAAGACATGGTGAAGAAAAATTTCCAAATAAATGAAGATTAAGCAGAGATGGAAGATGAGGAAGTAGAAAAGTCAGAAAGG
Source organism: Sesbania bispinosa (assembly GCA_026901365.1). Lineage (NCBI taxonomy): Eukaryota > Viridiplantae > Streptophyta > Magnoliopsida > Fabales > Fabaceae > Sesbania > Sesbania bispinosa. The sequence continues at coordinate 1,101,697 of QLOH01000263.1, read as the reverse complement.
GTCTATAAATCAGAAAAATCATTAGACGCAGGCAGATTCATTGTACCAGTCACTGTTGGTACTTTACAAGTCACAAAGGCATTGCTAGATCTTGGAGCTAGTATCAATCTGATGCCTACAAATGTATCTCTACTACTTGCAAACAAGTCCACTCAATACCCATATGGGATAGTTGAAGATCTTCCTTTAAGAGTGGACAAGTTTGTATATTTTGTAGACTTTTTTGTTGCTGATATGGAGGAGGATACTGATGTCCCCTTGATTTTAGGAAGACCTTTCATGAAATCTGCCAAAATGATAATTGATGTTGATCGGGGAAAATTCAAACTCAGCTCTCAAGATGAGAGTATAATGTAGAAACACAGGGAAACACTAGAAGGGGGGTTGAATAGTGTTTCTTTGTATTTTGAAAGCTTTTTGAAAACAACAAGTTATAAACAGTTTCAGACAGGTTTATCGAGGCTGTCTGAAGTATTTGAATGGTTCCTGAAAATATATTTTAAAAGGTTTCTCTGCTTTTAAAATATTTAGAATAGCTTTTCAACACCCTTGATATTAATATAAACAAATTGACAAGAGATAAGGGATAGAAAAACTTAGCCAAGGATTTATCCTGGTTCACTCACCACCACTGTGAGCTACCTCCAGTCCCAATGCCAACAAGCACTTGGATTTTCTCTTAATCTTTCACAAAGATTACAGGTATTCTTTTCTATCAAACCTCTTCAGGCTCTACAACCAAGACAAGCCTCTCTAGGCTCAAACAACACAAGTATTCTTTTCCAGACAAGCCTATCCAGGCTCAACAACACAAGTATTCTTTTCAGACAAGCCTCTCCAAGCTCAACACAATTACAGTTAAAAGGAGTTTAAGCTTTTAAACTACACAAGTTTAAAGCTCAAACCTATTACGATGTACAACTTAAAAAACTGAGGTATACTCAGGATATGAAAATATAAAGTGTACAAAGAAGTTTATCAGAGTGATTTTCTTGAAGAAAATTTGCAGCGATGATTCTCTTTTTCTATATGCTCTTCTCTGTTCTTGTTGCCAGCACACTGATGGTCTTCATAAGGGGTATTTATACCCAGACTTTAATCCGTTGAAAAACCACCGTTAAGAGATAGCATTAAATGCTATTCAATCCGTTGTGAGACATACTTCTGAGCATCCTGATATTTCTGACACAGTACAAGGTTGCATCTGCCGAAAAGGCTGCTTCAAGAATTGCTGCGTTGCTGCGTTTACAGAGATTTCCTCAGTGGTGTATGAAATTCAAATGCACCAGGAAAGACCTTTGTGTTTGTTGCCATAAATGTGTTCCAAAATGTACGAGCAGCAGAGACTCAGAAAAGTCTTCACGCAAGGTTTCAGCAAGGTTGCCACGTCATTATTAAAGCTTCAGACGGCTTCCGAACTTCAGACGGGTTCCAGTCTTCAGACGGGCTTGGCTCTTCAGACAGCTTCAACGCTTAAGACAGGTTGACCACTTCAGAAGGCCTGTTTCCCTCAGATGACTTGAAGCACTTCTTAAAGACTTATAAAGCGTATTGTGGCTTGCTGAAATCACAGATAGATAATTAAACACTTAAGAGTATCTGTGAAAATAAATATTGTAAATTTGTTAATCATTAAAACTTGGAAATATTGCTGTCTTAAAACATCATAAAATCTCTTATGATATTTTTGAGACTCAACATTCTCCCCCTTTTTAATGATGACAAATTCATCTTAAAACTGTAAAATCTGAAAGGGGTATGTGAGAATAAAGTAGCTTTTAATAATAACTCCCCCTCAGATAATGAACTTAATAGTTCTTCTTTGCTCCCCCTGAGTCCTGTAGCACTTCACATTTGAATCAAATTTTTGTTAGTTTTAGTACTCCCCCTTTTGTCACCAATCAAAAGGGAATCATAGAGTAATAATCAATAATAAAGCAATAAAGCAAACAGGATTATGATAAAGTAAAGTCAAGTATCAGAGCAAGGATCATGATAAAATGATGCAGTGTTTAAACAGACAAGCAGCAAAAAAAAAATATGAACATACGACAATGGCAATAAATTAGTCCTTCTTCTTCAGCAGGGCTTCAGACAGAAAGGAGATCAGTTCTTCCTTGGCCTTGTCTATGGCAGCTTCAATAGAAGATTTCAACTCTTGTTGCCCACTTCTTATCAGCTGTTGTTCATGAAGAATTTCTTGCTGATTCTGAAAAACCTTTTGTGCTTTCTTTTCTGAGACTTCACATCTCCGCTCAGATTCTTCACATCTCTTTTCAAGAGCCTTGACCTTGGATTTCAGCTTCTTGTTCTCTTCAAACAGGTCAGGTTCTGACTCAACTAGGATGAGCTGAAGGTAGGGACAAACAAATCTCAAGACTCCAAAACCAGGCTGTAAGCCATATTCTGAAGGATTGTAGACCGGGCAGAAAAAGGTCCCAACATACTTCAGAAGCACCCAAGCTTGGTTTAATGAATCTGCCTGTGGGGGAAAGTGATCTCTTAAGAAATGGTACTGAACATTTGTGAAGTGTCCAACACCCATTGCAGATTCAGCATCAGGACCACTATATCCAGAAGAAGACCCAGCAGCTTCTCTGATCTTCCAGTAAGATTCCCACATCCAGTTCTCAAACAGGTGATTCAAGCCTCCGCCTTCTGATATGATAAACTCAGGAAGACCTGCCCATTCTGAAGCAGTCATGGCTTCAGACAGGGGTGCTGATATAGAATAGACCTTAGGACCCTTCAATTTTTCATCTTGACCTTCTTTGAGGGGATACCTAGGAACAATCCTATCAGGTTTCACCAAGATTTTGGTTGAAGGCCTGATTGAACTGGTTCTAGGAGGCCTGTAGCCTATCATGCCAACTCCTCTAGCCAAGTCTCTTTGAAACAACTCAGCTTCTGTGTTCAGCATTCTTACCATTAGCCATTCTTCATTGTTCAGCTTCCATGACTCTTCAGAGAATGGATTGATAAGATCCCATGTATGATTAGGAGGGACAACACCCTTCCTTATCTTCTCCAAACCATCAGCATTGTTGGAGTACAAAGCCCTTACATCAGACACAGTCTTCCTAGTGAGACCCTGATGAAGTGAGACAGCAGGGGCTGTTCTAAAGTGATGCAGCTCTTCAGACAAATGCTGGAATTTTGGCAAAGGACAAGAGCCAAAGGAGGTTCTTGTCAGTCTCTTGCATAAGGCTGCAATCTCAGCTGAAAGGTTGAATTGATGAACAGATGAAGGTGGTGAAGGAGGTAAAGGTGTGTGAGGTGGAGATGATGATGGTGAGGAAGGAGATGAAGGTGAAGATAATGAGCTATCAGATAGCTGTATGTACAGAGGTGAAAGGGGTTTGGATGGTGAAGATGAGGGTTCAAGAACTTGGTTTTCTTGAGGTGCAGGGGGTTCAGACAACAGGTTGTCTGATGGTATGATGGGTGTAGGTGATGAGGGTTCAGATGGTATGAAAGGTTCAGAGGGTAATGGAATTAGCTGTAAGGTTGGTAGAGGATTGGGAGATAGGTGGAGAAGGTTGCTTTTCTGGTGATGAAGGAGGTGAGGGAGTTACATTATCAAATCTCACCTTGATCCTTTTGTAAGGTTTGAGAGCAAGAACATCTTGAGCTTTAGCAGCTCTTTCTTTTTCTTCCCTTTCCTTGGCTTCCTTATCCTCCCTTTCTCTTTCTTCAGAGGAAAGAGCCCTTCTTCTCTTGAAGTATTGATTAGCCTTTACAAATTTTGATACCTTCCAGCAATGTCTGCTTCTTCTAGGTGAGAAGCAGTACTTCTGGTAATCCTAACTTCAGACACTGTCTGAAGTAGTTTACCCTTCTTCTTTTTCCTCTGAGGTGCACTTGACCTCTTCCTTTTCTTTGAGGCTTCAGCAATGGCTGCTTGCTTGTCATCCTCAGCATACGCAAGTTGTGAGGCTATTGCAAGAGCTCTATCAGTTCTCTCTTGCTCTTCTTTCAGTTCTAACTCTGCTTGTTCAATGGCAGTAGCCAAAGCAGCAACCTGAATCAGTTCAGGGTCAGAGGAGCATGTAGCAAGAGGTTGAGCAGCAACTGCATCAATATCCACAGCCTGTCCTTCCATTATAGAAGTAGGCTTTGAAGATTGTGCAGGTTCAGACACCTGACCCACAGTTTTAGACAACCTTTGAGAAGGTTTCTGAACAGGTTCAGACGCTTGAATCTGCACAGTGGAACTTCTTCTCTGAGCTTTCTCCATCAGCAAACTTTCTTTCATGGTTGGGGAGGGAGGCCTTGGAGTCAACTTAATCTTCATGCTCTTCAGATTTGATTCACCAAACATAGGAATTGAGTGGTGATCAAAGAGTTGGTGAACTGGAACTTTAAAATGCAACAACACCTTGGTGATGATGGTGTTGTGAGGAAAACTTCCAGCAGAATCTCTCATCCTCTTCTGAAGGTGGTACATGATGATATTTGGAAGATTTATCTTCTGCTTCTTCAGAAGGTGAATGAGGCAGAATCTCTCCAGTTCAGATACATGGTTTCTGCTGCCACTTTTAGGGATTACAGAGTTCCCCAAAATAGCATGCAGAACCCTAGCCTTATCTGACATATTCTTAGCATCCAGACTAGCAGGAGAGGGAGTTCCATACAAAAACTCAGTAAAATATTTCTGACCTCCATTTCTTGATTCCCAGCCAGGAGAGAAGACAGCACCTTCAGTCTTGACACCACAGACAATGGCCAAGATGTCTTCATCAATAAAAATAGATGTACCAAGCACATCAGCCTTGATGGTGGTGTAGATGCCTTGAGGGTTAGGGATTCCTCTGGCTGTGGCCCAGAAATCAAGTATACTCTGCTCATGCCAATGTGAACAATTTTTGTTGAAGTATTCAAGCCACCCAGCTGCTTGAAATTCTGCATGAAGATCCATTCCTAGTGCTTCAAGCTCTTCCAGAAAGACACCCTTGGTCTTCACAATTTTATCAGCTCCAGACTTCTTTGGTGCCATTGTTGAAGGATGGAAAGAACTTGAGAGAGAAAATGCTTTCTTGAAGACGAAGAATAGCAAAGGTTCTGAGAGGGTAGTGAGCTGTAACGTACCAAGGACTCACTTCCTTACAGCACTTATAGACTTCTGAGGCAATGATGGCAGAAACTGGCCGCGCAGACATAGGGTAACGTGTAGAGTGGATTTAAACCGTCCCTTTATTGCCACGTCATTTGTTCATTTCAGACAAGTGCAAGATTTCAGACAACTAATCGAAATTTCAGAAACCCTAAAATTTCAGACATGTCACAATTTCAGACATACTGAAATTTCAAATGTTCATTTCAGACGACATACAAAATCAGTTAGAAAATGCATGTATGTTCAAATTATCACGTATGAACTTAAATCTGTCTTCAGTCAGGGGTTTTGTGAATATATCTGCCCATTGAAGCTCTGTTTCAATGAACTTTATATCAAAAACACCTTTCTGAACATAGTCTCTAATGAAATGATGCTTGATTTCTATATGCTTTGCTCTAGAATGTTGAATGGGGTTTTTAGACAGATTAATGGCACTTGTATTGTCACACAAAACAGGTATAACGGATATAGGAATATTAAAATCCTCAAGCTGATACTTCACCCAAAGAAGTTGTGAACAACAACTTGCTGCTGAGATATATTCAGCTTCAGCTGTTGATAATGCAATAGTGCTTTGCCTTTTACTTGACCAGCTGATCATGTTGCCTCCAAAGAAGTGACAACCTCCACTGGTGCTCTTTCTTTCAATTCTGTCTCCAGCAAAGTCAGCATCACAGTATCCTATTAACCTGCGTTCTTTGTCTTTCTTATAGCAAAGACCAAGATTAGTAGTACCTTTAAGATATCTAAAAATCCTCTTAACAGCTTTATAATGAGTAATTCTTGGATCTGATTGAAATCTAGCACAAAGACACACACTGAACATAATGTCAGGTCTGCTTGCTGTTAGATACAATAAAGAACCAATCATTCCTCTATACAAAGTCTGATTCACTGGTTCTTCATTCTCATCTTTGCTTAAATATGTTGAAGGATGCATAGGAGTTGACATGGGCTTGCAATCATTTAAATTAAACTTCTTAAGCATTTCTTTTGTATATTTCTCTTGATGAATCCATATACAATTAGAATCTTGCTTAATTTGAAGTCCTAAGAAAAATTTTAATTCACCCATTAGGCTCATTTCAAATTCAGATTGCATTAACTCAGAAAACTCCTTGCAAAGAGAAGAATCAGTGGAACCAAATATAATGTCATCAACATATATCTGGACTAGCATGAGACCTTTGTTAGACTGTTTTCTAAAAAGAGTTGTGTCAACTTTTCCTCTTTCAAAACCATTTTTGATAAGAAAATTGCTCAATCTGTCATACCAAGCTCTTGGGGCTTGTTTTAGACCATAGAGAGCCTTTTTCAATTTGAAAACGTAATCTGGAAAAGTCACATCCTCAAAACCAGGGGGTTGTCTAACAAAGACTTCTTCTTCAATGAAACCATTGAGAAAAGCACTCTTAACGTCCATTTGATATAGCTTGATGCCATTATTTATAGCATAAGACAATAAAATTCTAATTGCTTCTAACCTGGCCACTGGGGCAAAGGTTTCTGTGAAATCAATTCCTTCTTGCTGATTGTATCCTTGAGCCACAAGCCTTGCCTTGTTTCTGACTACTTTGCCTTCTTCAGACAGCTTGTTTCTGAACACCCATTTGGTTCCAATAATAGTTTTCCCATGGGGTTTAGGAACAAGGGTCCAGACATCACTCCTAGCAAATTGATTTAGCTCTTCTTGCATGGCTAGGATCCACCCTTCATCATGCAGGGCTTCATCAATGCTCTTTGGCTCAATTTCAGACAGGAGAGCAAGGGAATTCAAATGTCTGAATTTTGATCTTGTCTTAACTCCTTCTGAAGTGCTGCCAATGATTTGCTCTTTAGGGTGATGTGACTTGTATCTCCAATCAGTTCTGTGAATGGGTACAGCATCTGTCTGAGACTCAACATCTATCTGAAGAGGTTCAGTAACAGTAGGCACTTCAGACAACTGCTCATCTTTCAAGTTGTTGTTGTCATTTAGCTCCATTCCTGCAAAATCATCCTCTAGATCTGATAGTTCCCTATCAGTCTCTTTCTTGTCATTGAATTTAACATGGATTGATTCTTCTACAACTAGAGTTCTAGAGTTATAAACTCTGTAAGCCTTAGATGTTTCAGAATAACCTATGAAAAATCCTTTGTCAGATTTTGCATCAAACTTTCCAAGATCATCCTTTGTGTTAAGTATAAAACACTCACAGCCAAAGGGATGAAAGTAAGATATGTTGGGTTTTCTTCCTTTCCACAATTCATAAGGAGTTCTTTTAAGAATTGGTCTTACCAATATTCTGTTTTGAAGGTAGCAAGCTGTGTTAATAGCTTCTGCCCAGAAGGATCTTGGTAGATTGCATGAGTTGAGCATGGTTCTTCCCATCTCTTGCAGACTTCTGTTCTTTCTCTCAACAACCCCATTTTGTTGAGGTGTTCTAGCCACAGAGAAATTGTGTGAGATCCCATTCTCATCACAGAACATTTCAAAGTTTGTATTTTCAAACTCTCCACCATGATCACTTCTGATGACAGATATACAGAATCCTTTTTCATTCTGTACCTTCTTACAGAATATTGTGAAATTCTTAAAAGTTTCATCCTTGCTTCTAAGGAATATAACCCATGTATATCTAGAATAGTCATCAACAATGACTAAACCATATTTCTTACCACTAATGCTTTCTGTTCTAATAGGACCAAACAAGTCAATATGCAATAGTTCTAGAGGTCTGCTAGTAGAAACAACATCTTTACTCTTAAATGAGTGTCTTGTTTGTTTCCCTTTCAGACAGCTTTCACATAAAATGTCAGATTTGTATGAGAGCTTGGGTAAGCCTTTAACCAGATTGTATTTTGCTAATCTTGAGATTAATCTCAAGCTGGCATGCCCAAGTCTTTGATGCCAAATCTGTTTTTCATCTTCAACAGAAATAAAACATTTAACATTTTGACTTGCTAGTTCCTCTAGATCAATTTTGTACACATTGCTGTGCCTTTTAGCAGTAAAAAGGATTTGATCAGAAGAGTCTTTGACTATACAACCTTCCTTAGTAAAAGAGACCACATATCCACTGTCACATAATTGACTTATGCTCAGTAGGTTGTGTTGAAGTCCTTCCACTAGGAGAACATTTTTAATAAGGGATAAAGGTGACATACCTACAGTCCCTATTCCTGTGATCTTCCCTTGCTGGTTTCCACCAAAGGTGACCACACCTCCATTTCTTGGTCTAAGGTTTTGGAACAAAGACCTTTCTCCTGTCATGTGTCGCGAGCATCCACTGTCCAGGTACCATTTGTGGTGTCTCTTTTGTCCTGTTAAACACATCTGCAACAGGAATAATCAAGTTTTTAGGTACCCATATACTTTTGGGTCCTCTTTTGTTAGACCTGGGTGTTGGTCTCTTTTTGTGTTTACACTGAATCACATTGTGTCCAGCTTTTCCACGTTGAGAACACCCAGTAACCTTTCCCTTGCCTTTTTCAATATTAAAAATATGAGGTTCAGGCATGTTATAATCCCAAAAGCCTAAGCCACTTTTGTCAATGAAATGTCTTTGATCACCAAGTAATCTGTTCAAATTATCAGTTCCTTTGACAAACTTAGCTAAGTCTTTTGTCAGTTGCTCAACTTGCTTCTGAAGTTTTATATTTTCTTCAGACACATGTTGAGAACTACTGATGTCAGACACAAGGATCTTTTCCTTGAGCATAATATTTTCTAGTCTCAAGGGCTTCATATTTATTACACATTTCTGTGTGAGCCTTGGATAGATTCTTATACTCTTGAAATAGTTCTTTGGAGCTTTCCATCAGATCATCATACATTTCTTGAAGAGTTAAAGGAAATACCTCTTCTTCAGAGCTGTCTGATGATGGCAGGCTGGCCATAAGACATAAGTTGGCCTCTTCTGAAGTATCTTCTTCTTCTTCAGAAGTAGATTCATCAAGGTCTTCCCATGTTGCCATTAGTCCCTTCTTCTTTTTGAAGAACTTCTTCTTTTTGAATGTGTTTTTCTTCAACTTAGGACACTCAGCCTTCACGTGACCTGGTTGTTTGCATTCAAAACAAGTAATTTTGTCATTTTGAAAATCTTTACCTGTCTTACCTCCTTTAGAGGTTGAAGGTTGATTCCTTCTGAACTTTCCTCTGTTTTGGAGCATTCTTTTGATCTTCCTACTTAAAAGAGCGAGATCATCATCTTCTGAGCTATCTTCAGAATCCTCATCTGTTTCTGAAGTTTCCTCTGCTTGCATAGCCTTCATCTTGCCATGCCTAGACTGACTGGTATTGGAGTTTAGAGCCAGAGATTTCTTCTTGTTGTCATCTTCTTCAAGCTCAAGCTCATGAACCTTGAGAGATCCCAGAAGTTCCTCCATTCTAAGAGAGTTTAAGTCTCTTGCCTCTTGAATGGCAGTAACTTTGGGTCTCCAGGTCTTAGGCAAGCTTCTTAGAATCTTTCTGTTATTATCTCCAGATTCATAAGTTCTGCCCAAGGACCTGAGTCCATTTGTAATGGTCTGAAACCTCCCAAACATCTGATCAATGGTTTCTGTTTCTTCCATTTTGAACATCTCATATTGGTGTATGAGCATACTAATCTTGGATTGCTTGACAGTTTCAGTCCCTTCATGGGCTGCTGCAAGAGTATCCCAGATTTCCTTGGCAGATGTACAACCGTGCACCTTCTCATATTCTGATTTGTTCAATGAGCATATCAGATAGAGTTTGGCTTTGGCATTCATCTGAACTCTAGCCTTCTGCTCCAAGGTCCAGTCAGCCTTCGGTATAGGCACATTGTTTAGCATGGGCACATAATCTCCATCAGTAACTACATCCCAGACATCAATGTTGTTGCTTTCAATGAACAGCTTCATACGATCTCTCCAGTAGTGATAGTCTACTCCATTGAATGCTGGGGGTCTTGTGATAGATGCACCCTCAGAGATGTATTGCCTGTTGTTGTTTGCAGCTTCCATCTGGATCTTTTAATCCTCAACACTTGTTAGGTGCTCAACCCTGAGTTAAGCTCTGGTACCAACTGTAGAAACACAGGGAAACACTAGAAGGGGGGTTGAATAGTGTTTCTTTGTATTTTGAAAGCTTTTTGAAAACAACAAGTTATAAACAGTTTCAGACAGGTTTATCGAGGCTGTCTGAAGTATTTGAATGGTTCCTGAAAATATATTTTAAAAGGTTTCTTTGCTTTTAAAATATTTAGAATAGCTTTTCAACACCCTTGATATTAATATAAACGAATTGACAAGAGATAAGGGATAGAAAAACTTAGCCAAGGATTTATCCTGGTTCACTCACCACCACTGTGAGCTACCTCCAGTCCCAATGCCAACAAGCACTTGGATTTTCTCTTAATCTTTCACAAAGATTACAAGTATTCTTTTCTATCAAGCCTCTTCAGGCTCTACAACCAAGACAAGCCTCTCTAGGCTTAAACAACACAAGTATTCTTTTCCAGACAAGCCTCTCCAGGCTCAACAACACAAGTATTCTTTTCAGACAAGCCTCTCCAGGCTCAACACAATTACAGTTAAAAGGAGTTTAAGCTTTTAAACTACACAAGTTTAAAGCTCAAACCTATTACGATGTACAGCTTAAAAACTGAGGTATACTCAGGATATGAAAATATAAAGTGTACAAAGAAGTTTATCAGAGTGATTTTCTTGAAGAAAATTTGCAGCGATGATTCTCTTTTTCTATATGCTCTTCTCTGTTCTTGTTGCTAGCACACTGATGGTCTTCATAAGGGGTATTTATACCCAGACTTTAATCCGTTGAAAAACCACCGTTTAGAGATAGCATTAAATGCTATTCAATCCGTTGTGAGACATACTTCTGAGCATCCTGATATTTCTGACACAGTACAAGGTTGCATCTGCCGAAAAAGGCTGCTTCAGGAATTGCTGCGTTGCTGCGTTTACAGAGATTTCCTCAGTGGTGTATGAAATTCAAATGCACCAGGAAAGGCCTCTGTGTTTGTTGCCATAAATGTGTTCCAAAACTGTACGAGCAGCAGAGACTCAGAAAAGTCTTCACGCAAGGTTTCAGCAAGGTTGCCACGTCATTATTAAAGCTTCAAACGGCTTCCGAACTTCAGACGGGTTCCAGTCTTCAGACGGGCTTGGCTCTTCAGACAGCTTCAATGCTTAAGACAGGTTGACCACTTCAGAAGGCCTGTTTCCCTCAGATGACTTGAAGCACTTCTTAAAGACTTATAAAGCGTATTGTGGCTTGCTGAAATCACAGATAGATAATTAAACACTTAAGAGTATCTGTGAAAATAAATACTGTAAATTTGTTAATCATTAAAACTTGGAAATATTGTTGTCTTCAAACATCATAAAATCTCTTATGATATTTTTGAGACTCAACATATAATCTTCTATTTAGACAGAGGAATTCCCCGCCAAGCTGAACCACCAGACCAATTGGAGTTAGATCCTACTGATGGGATCTGTATAACTCATTCTGAACCATAGTTGCAGAGAGTGAGAATAAAAGAAACTTCCTGTCAAAATGTTACTAAGCACAGGGAGTATAACAAACATATGACGTTAAACGAGTGCTTCCTGGGAGGCAACCCGGTGTTTTTATTTATTAATTTTTGCAGTTTTTGTTTTATATACAAGTTTAGTTTAGAAAATGTTAGGAATGGGATCGATAAAGGTGTGAAAAAGAAAGATGAACACTTTGAATTGGGGAGTAGCAGAAAATTTGATGAAGTAATTAAAATTTCATTCTGTTTTCTGCGCTCCACCTGCGCTGAGCGCAGGTGAAGAGCAGAAATGCAATTTTAATTCTTTTTTTGTGCTTCACCTGCGTTGAGTGAAAGTGAAGCGCAAACTTTCGCTCCAGTGCTAACTGAAACACGCGCTCCATCTGCATTGAGCGCAGATGGAGCGCAAATGCCGCTCCAGCTTAAATTCAAAAGTTGGAGTAGGGGAAGGTCATTCTAACCATTTCCCCTGTTTACTCAGAGCAATCCCTGCACTTCCTTACCTTTCATCTTCACTTTTTCACTCAAAAGCCTCTTCCTTTCCTTTTTCTTTTGCTATTCCAGGTATGTCTTTATGGTTTTGAAAAGATTTTACCGATTGAAATCCTCTATTTTCTATTTGGAATGGTTGAACTTTAGGATTGAAGACTTAAGCTCTTAGAACACTATGTGGTTAAAATTAGTTGTCAATGCAGCTTGTGATAACATGGTAGTTGTGGTTCAGTGATGAAATTGGTGATATTTTGTTGATGCTCAGTGAGTTTTGCATGGTATTTTGGTGATAGCAGGATAGTTGTAGGATCTAGAATTGAGCAAAAACAACCGATTAGAATCAAAATATAGCAGTTAATTTGCGAAATATAGGTGCAGGGCAGAATCTATATTTGCACAAGAAAGAGCAAGAAAATGAGAGAAAATGAAAGAAAAAGTGGAGAGGAAGAGATGGTAGGGACGCCATTGAAGCAGGTATCCACCCACAGCAGATAAGTCCAATGCCAGACGCCACTAATTCAGGACAATTAGATAAGTCTCGGTATGGTTTAAGCAAGAACCACCAAGCCTTGCTCTCAACTCACCAAGAGGAGAAAAATGGGCATAATGCCTTTACTATTTCATAAGAGTTGTGAATTACAAAGAGGGAAGACTCCTTTATATAGGAGAAGGGGCAGCCACATGGGGAAATTAAATGGGAAAAATAAAAAGATGGTAGGAAAGCTATCCTAAGTGGGTCTTGAACCCATAACCCCAATGCTTATGGCTAAGCTAAGTCTTAAGCCAATAAAACCCACAAAGTAGCGCCCAACTTAAGGGTAAAAAGGGAAAATACATCAAAATCCTAATTACATTTATTTTCCTAATTACAAAGTCCTAATTAATTGGAGTCTTGAGTTGTTGACATTGACTTTATGATCAATGGTCAAAGGGTTGACTTTGATGAGGAAGGCTCATGCTTGGTTCATCCCCAAACAATTCAAACAACTCCAAGGTTGATCTTAGCCATCATCTGTCAGGTCAGATATCTACTGACAGGTGCCATCATTCCCTCCCTCTTGAGAAGCATTTGTCCTCAAATCTAAAATTTAGAAAAGTATAAGGGGTAGAAGAGAATAAAAGGAATGGATGGCAAGAAAGGAGAAGGTGGAGACTTCCCTTTTTGGACTTGTATGTCCCTGCTAGGTCTTCAACTATGGACATCCTTTGCGCAACCTTAGCCAACAAAGAGAAGACTTATTATTCCCAAGCATTCATCTTCTAATGTTCATAACAATAGTACTTGGGAATCATGTAGCGACTTTTGGGAGGGGAAAGAGTAGTAGGAGAAAGAAGAGAAGAAGAAGAAGAAATAGGAGAAAAGGTTAGAGAAAACTCCCTTGTAGTGTTGCTACTTCCTCCTTCCTTGATTAGCAACTTCCTTTCTTGACCTCCTTCAAAACAATTAAGGTCAGCAGTTTTAAATTGATGAAGCAATAACATTGCTTCCCTTTTATTTTTTTGTTTTCCTTTGGTTTTCTTTTCTATCAACACCCTTGATGTTTCTTCCTTCCTTTTTCTTTTATCCTCACCTTCTATTTTTAATTTTTTATTTTCTCAAGTTCAATTTCTCTCTTCATATGAGCTTGATCCTCACATATTTCTTTAATTGACATTGGCATCAAAGTGATTTTAGTTCCATCTTGTTTAAAAGATATTTGATTAGAGTATCCATCATGGATGGTCCTCTTATCAAATTGCCAAGGCCTACCCAATAAAATATGTGTCGCATCCATAGGTACATCATCATAAAGAACAATATCATCATAATCACCTATGGAAATAAAGATGAGAGTTTGCTTTTTTACTTCCCTTTCCCCATCATCACATATCCAAGATCACTTGTATGGTCTGGGGTGGGGAGTGGTAGATAAACCACGTTTTTTCCACCATTCTTGCACTTGCAATGTTAGTGCAACTTCCACTATCAACAATTAGGGAACAAATACGTCCCTCTACCATGCATCTAGTGTGGAAAACAGTTTGCCTTTGTTCATCTTTTCTTATTATTTGATTTCCTAAGGACCTTCTAACTATGCATAGTTTACCTTCGGCCCTATATACTTCTTTCTTAACTTCATTTTCTTCTTCACTGGTTTCTTTTTCTTCATTTTCACTTTGTTCATTATCACTTGAACTAGTGTACTCTCCATTTTCTTTAACCAACATCGCCCTCCTATTTGGGCATTGGGAAGCTATGTGTCCCTTTCCATCACACTTGAAACATTTGATGTTTCTTGTGGAAGTAGAGGGAACCTCCTTTTTAGTGGAAGGAGTGGGGTTAGAAATAACCCTAGAACCCTTAGGTTCTTCCTTCTCTTGGCTCTTTTCCTCATCTTTCTTTAGGGTTTCTTTTATCCTAGTTGTATAACTAGTGTTACCTCTTTTATAGCCACCTTTTCTTTTTAGTTGAGTTTCAATTTTAATGGCTTGATGTACCAAGTCCTCCATTTCAACATAAGGATGCAACTCCACTATGTCCCTTATGTCGAAATTAAGTCCATTGATAAACCTAGCCATAGTTGCTTCACTATCCTCAACTATGTTGGCCCTTATTAAAGCAAGCTCCATTTCCTTAAAGTATTCATCTACACTCTTAGAACCTTGCTTAAGAGTTTGGAGTTTAAGGTGTAACTCCCTAGAGTAATGTTGAGGTATGAACCTCTTTTTCATGATGGACTTCATTTCCTCCCAAGAGGAAACCAAAGGAGCATTGCACCTTCTTCTATCAACTTGAAGCTGATGCCACCAAACTAAGGCATAATTTTTAAATTCAAGAGAGGCAATTTTAACCTTTTCTTCTTCCTTATACCTATGACAACTAAAGATTTGTTCAATTTTAAGTTCCCACTCTAGGTATTTCTCTACATCATTCCTTCCATTAAAGGTTGGGACTTCTATTTTTACTCCTTTGAACCCTTGTTCCCTTCTAGGCTCTTCTTCTCTCCTATGCTCTCTCCTATTCCTCCTTGGTTTTTCTTCATAATACTCCTCTCTTTCCCTTCTAGGTGATTCATCATAGTAGTCTTCTCTAAACCCTCTAGGTTCCTCACGCTTCGTAGACCTTCTATGTTCTCTTTCCCATTCCCTTCTCCTATAGGTATGGCTAGAGTGTCTTTCTCCCTCACTACTCTCAGCATGGTACCTATCTTCACTTCTAACTATGCTACATCTTCCCTCACTTCCTCCTTCATGAGAAGAGTGTCTTCTCTCCCTCCTATTCCCACTTAGCTCTTTCCTAAGTTCACTCATTTCATGCCTCATCATTCTGGCCATATCATGAATTGCATGTTGCAACTCGGCCCTATACCTCAAAGTTCTAGGCGAAGGAGGTGGTGAGTTCCTACTACCCATTGTTTTTAAGTTTTGATTTTTAAGAATTTGGACCTTTCCACTCACTAAGTGTTTACACTCAATGGAATGCAACACTCGTGTATGTCACTCTTTTTAGGCTTTTTCTATAATGAGACTCTCTTGCCTCTTCTACTCGGTTGAAGGTTGGTTAGATCTTGCAAAGACCAACGTGAGACTAAGTCTAAACCCTTCCCAAATAGAAGCGCGCTAACAAAGAAAATACCTACTAAAGGAAGATTGGAAAATCCTAAGACAAAACAAGGAATTGATATCACAAACAAGAAAAGCAAGCGTTCAAAAACGCTCATACACAAGAGTGGAAAGCAAACAAGACAAGACGGAAAGAAATTGCAAAGAGAATTGTTTTTGGTTATTTTTTAAAAGAGTTGCCAAATTGTCGTTTTTGGAAAAATAGCAAATACAACTCAATTACGGTATACAGGGAAATGAAAAAGAAAATTACAGTAAAATTGTCACTCTATTATCGGGATATCTCTTTGTTTTTGTTTTTCTATTTTTCTGATTTTTTTTTAATTTTGACTCTTTTGGGT
This sequence comes from Sesbania bispinosa, assembly GCA_026901365.1. Classification (NCBI taxonomy): domain Eukaryota; kingdom Viridiplantae; phylum Streptophyta; class Magnoliopsida; order Fabales; family Fabaceae; genus Sesbania; species Sesbania bispinosa. Next base: position 1,085,639 of record QLOH01000263.1, on the reverse strand, counting down.
GTCTTTTTGACTTTTTCTTCCTTGTTGTTGACTTTGACCCCTTTTTGCTTTTTACACCTTTTATGTATTTTTGGCACGTACGTACTTTTTGTATTTTTCTTGCCTTTTCTTTCTTTTTTTGTCTTTTTCCCCAACAAAAAATTACAGAAATTTGTACACAATGAAAAGAAAATAAACTGTAACTACTGTAATTTTTTTGAAATTTTCTGACAGTAAACTGGTCCAAGTGGTATCAGAAAAGCAAAAATAATGAATAAACTGAAATCTAAAAACTGTGAAAACGTAATGGCAACCTGATTTCAAAAATGGCCAAAAAAATTGCTTAGCTCTTTCTTGTTGATTATACAAAAGCGGTACGGTCACAGAAACGCGCTTGGTTCAATTTTAAGATTGGAATTAAAATTTGAAGGAAAATCAACAATTGGGATTTGTTGATCTTCTTCCAATACTATGAACTAAAAAGGAGCGTATAGGTGAGCGTTTTGCACAATCAAACAGAGAAAGTCCAAGGTAGGAATAGCAGTCAATCCAAATTTGCAATCAGAATGCCAAACAGATAGACATAACAGAAGTAGAAAATTGAACAACACAAAGCCAAAACAATATATGCGCATAAATTGGCAAAAAAATAAGAGGAAAATTGCGCAAAATAAATGGCACGAAAATAAAAGGGGAAAACTGAAATTAAAAGGATATGGGGAGACAGAAATGTAAATGGCAGAAAATAGAAGGGGATGGCAGAAAGTAAAAGGATGGGGATGACTGAAAATAAATGACTGAAAATAAAGGGGGGAAGCGGAAAGTAAAAGGATAGGGAGGACAGAAATGTAAATGGCAGAATGTAAAGGGGAGAGCAGAAATTAAAAGGATGGGGAGAAGCGGAAATTAAATGGCAGAAAATTAAAAGCGGAAAGTAAAGAGATGAATATGGGGGATGAACAATTAATGGTGAAGGGGAGAAAAATGTAGGTGAACGATCTTTGGAAAAATGAAGACAACAATGCCTCCTCTTACCACAATTCACCAACAAACAAGCAGTTTATAGCAATTAATTGCAAGAATCACTCAAGAACAAGTATGAGCAATTAAAGAGGCATTTAATCAAACACCTAAGGGGTGGGATTAGCGGCCCAAAAACATCCCCATACTAGCAAGAATTCAAGGAATCAACAATCAAACAGACAATGTTGACAGCGGGAGAAAGGCACCTCGGGCCCGGGAAACAGTCCAAGTCCAATTACAATTGAAAAAGAGAGATGGAATTACACTAAAATGATGAAAATTCTGTACAAAAGATGATGACAGGAATTGCACAGGATCTAGAATTGAGCAAAACAAACCAATTAGAACCAAAAAATAGCAAGTAATTCACGTAAATTAGGTGCTGGGCAGCAGCTAATTTAGCGTGAGAAAGTGCAAGAAAATGAAGGAAAACGAAAGAAAAAGTGGAGAGGAAAGAAATGGAGGGACGCCACTGAAGCAAGAATCCTCCTGCAGCAGATAAGTCCAATCGCCAGACGCCACTAATTCAGGAGAATTAGATAAGTCTCACCATGGTTTAAGCAACAACCACCAAGCCTCACTCAACTCTCAAGAGAGGAGAAAATTTGGCATAATGGCTTAACTCTAAAAATGATGTGTGTAAATACAAGAGAGGAGGGCCCATTATATAGGAGAGGGGAGTGTGGGGGGCGGCCACTTACATGAGGGAGTGGGGGAGAAAATAAAAGATGAGTAAAAACTCATCCACAATGGGATTTGAACCCATGCTCCTAATGGTATTTGGCTAAGCTAAGCTTTTAGCCACTAAACCCACAAAAATGCGCCCAAAGCTATATAGGAAAGAAAAGATGAGCTAATTTTCTATCCTATGTGGGATTAGACCCCATGACCTCCTACACCTTGTAGCAAGGCAACCTACTAAACCAATAAAACCCCTATATAGGCGCCCCTAATTAAAGAAAAGACAAATATATCCTAATTACATCATAAAGTCCTAATTACATCATGAATTACTAATTCCATCACAAAAATCCTACTTAAGTTGAGTCTTGCATGTGACTTAGGGATGACCCTCATGAAGGAAGACTCATGCTTGGTTCAGCTCCAAACACTTCAAGTAGCTCCAAATTGGTCCTAGCCATTGTCAGTCCAGAGGTCTACTGTCAGGTTGTCATCATCCCCTCCCCCTTGGAAAGCATTTGTCCTCAAATCTAAAGAAAGAAATGAGAAGATTATCAGGGGTAGAAGAGAATTCAAGGGAATGGATGACAAGAAGGGAAAAGGTGGAGACTTCCCTTTCTGGATTAGTGAATCCGAGCTAGGCCTCAATCTTGGACATCCTTGCGCACCCTAGTCACAAAGAAAGGAGACTCATTATTCCTAAGCATATAACCTCTAATGCTCATAACAATAATACTTAGGAATCATGTAGGGAGCTTTAGTGAAAGAAGGAGGAGTAGAAGAAGGAGATGAAGAAATAGGGGAAAAGGTTAGAGGAAACTCCCTTGTGGTGTAGCCACTTCCTCCTTCCATATCCAGCAGCTCCTTTTCTTGAATCCCTTCAAAACAATCAAGGTCAGCAGTTTTAAATTGGTGGAGTATTAGCATAGCTTCCCTTTTATTTTTTTGTTTTTCCTTGTTTTTCACCTTTTCTACCATCACTTTTGATGCTTCTTCTTTCTTTTTCTTTTTATCCTCACTCTCTATCTTAAGCCTTTTTATTCTCTCAAGCTCTATCTCTCTCTTCATGTGGGCTTGATCCTCACATATTTCTTGAATTGACATTGGCATTAAAGTGATTTTTGTTCCATCTTGTTTGAAAGTGATTTGGTTAGATTAACCATCATGAATGGCCCTCTTATCAAATTGCCAAGGTCGACCCAAAAGAATATGTGTGGCATCCATAGGTACAACATCACAAAGAATATTATCATCATAATCACCTATGGAAATAAAGATGAGAGTTTGCCTATTTACTTTCCCTTTCCCCATCATCACATATCCAAGATAACTTGTATGGTCTGGGGTGGGGTGTGGTAGATAACCCAAGTTTTGCTACCATTCTTGAACTTGCAATGTTAGTGCAACTTCCATTATCAACAATTAGGGAACAAATGCGTCCCTCTATCATACATCTAGTGTGGAAGACAGTTTGCCTTTGTTCATCTTCTCTAATCATTTGATTTCCTAAGGCTCTCCTAACCATGCAAAGTTTGCCTTCGGCCCTATACACTTCTTTCTTAACTTCATTTTCATCTTCTTCACTAGTTCTTGTTTATCATCCTCACTATGTTCATTCTCACTTTCACTAGTGTATTCACCATTTTCCTTAAGCAACATTGCCCTTCTATTTGGGCATTGGGAAGCTATGTGTCCCTTTCCATCACACTTGAAACATTTGATGTTTCTTGTGGAAGTAGAGGGCTCTTCCTTTTTAGTAGAAGGAATGGGGTTAGAGGTAACCCTAGAACCCTTAGGCTCTTCCTTCTCTTGGCTCTTTCCCTTATCTTCTCTTAGGGTTTCCTTGTTCCTAGTTGTAAAACTAGTGTTTCCTCTTTTATAGTTACCCTTTCTTTTAAGTTGAGTTTCAATTTTAATGGCTTGATGTACCAAGTCCTCTATTTCAACATAAGGATGCAACTCCACTATGTCCCTTATGTCGAAATATAGGCCATTGATAAACCTAGCCATAGTTGCTTCACTATCCTCAACTATGTTTGCCCTAATTAAAGCAAGTTCCATTTCCTTAAAATATTCATCTACACTTTTAGATCCTTGCTTAAGAGTTTGGAGTTTAATGTGTAACTCCCTAGTGTAATGTTGAGGTATGAACCTCTTTCTCAGGATGGATTTCATTTCCTCCCAAGAGGAAACTAAAGGAGCATTGCACCTTCTTCTATCAGCTTGAAGCTGATGCCACCAAACTAAGGCATAATTCTTAAACTCAGGAGAGGCAATTTTAACTTTTTCTTCTTCCCCATACCTATGGCAACTAAAGATTTGTTCAATTTTAAGTTCCCATTCTAGGTATTGTTCTACATCATTTCTACCATTAAAGGTTGGGACTTCTATCTTTACCCCTCTAAACCCTTGTTCCCTTCTAGGTTCCTCTTCTCTCCTATGTTCCCTTCTATTCCTCCTAGGGTTTTCCTCATAGTACTCTTCTCTTCCTCTTCTAGGGTTCTCCTCATAATACTCTTCTCTAAACCCTCTATGTTCCTCACGCCTCCTAGGCCTCCTATTTTCCCTTCTCATATAGGTATGGCTAGAGTGTCTCTCTCCCTCACTACTTTCTGGATGGTACCTATCTTCACTCCTAACCACACTATACCTATCCTCACTTCCTCCTTCTTGAGAAGAATGTCTTCTCTCCCTCCTACTCCCACTTAGCTCTTTCCTAAGTTCACTCATCTCATTCCTCATCATTCGAGTCATATCATGAATTGCACGTTGCAACTCGGACCTATACTTCAAAGTTCTAGGAGAAGGAGGTGGTGAGTTCCTACTACCCATTGTTTTAAAGTTTTTGATTTAAAATTTGGACCTTACCACTCAACTAAGTGTATACACTCAATGGAATGCAACACTCGTGTATGTCACTCTTTTTTGGCTTTTTCTATAATGAGACTCTCTTGCCTCTTCTACTCGATTGGAGGTTGATTGAAGTTGCAAAGACCATATTGAGTCTAAGTCTTAACCCTTACCCAAAATAGAAGCGCGCTAACAAAAGAAAAAATATCTACCGGAAGAAAATTAGAAATCCTAAGACAAAATAGAAGAATGGATATGACAAACAAGAAAAGCTGGTACTCAAACAAGCTTATACACAAGAGCAGACAGCAAAACAGACAAGACAGAAGAAATTGCAACGAGAATTGTTTTTGGTGATTTTTGAAAAAGAGTTGCCAAAATTGTCGTTTTTAAGAAAAACAGCAAATACAACTCAATTACAGTATACAGGGAAAAGAAACAAAAAATTACAGTAAAACTGTCACTGTATTGTTGGGATATCTCTTTGTTTTTGAATTTTCTATTTTTTCTGAATTTTTTTTGAATTTTTTTGAATTTTGACTCTTTTTGGGTGTCTTTTTGTCTTTTTCTTTGTTTGCACCATTTTTTTGCTTTTTACACCTCTTTTTCTATTTTTGGCACGTACGTACTCTTTATATTTTTTTGCCTTCTTTTTCTTTTTTTTTTTTGACTTTTTCCCAACAGAAAATTACAGAAATTTGTACACAATGAAAAGAAAAAATACTAAACCTACTGTAATATTTTTGGAATTTTCTGACAGTAAACTGGTCCAAGTGGCCCAGAAAAGCAAAAAAAATGAATAAACTGATTTCTAAAAACTGTAAAACGTGATGGCAACTTGATTTCAAAAATGGCCAAAAAAAAATTGCTTAGCACTTCCTTGTTGATTATACAAGACCAGTGTGGTCACAGAAACGCGCTTGGTTCAATTTTAAGTTTGGAATTAAATTTGAAGGAAAATCAACAATTAGAATTTGTTGATCTTCTTCCAATACTATGAACCAAAAAAGATCCTATTGGTGAGCGTTTTGCACAATCAAACAGGGAAAGTTCTAGGTAGAGATAGCAGTCAATCCAAATTTGCAATCAGAATGCCAATCAAACAGACATAACAAGAGTAGAATATGAACAAACATAAGCCCAAAAAAATGCGCATAAATGGCAAAAGAAGAAGAAATTGCGCAAAATTAAATGACAAGAAAGTAAATGGGGAAACTGAAATTAAAAGGATGGGGAGGACAGAATGTAAATGACTGAAATGTAAAGGGGAAGCGGAAATTAAAAGGATGGTGAGGACTGAAAATTAAATGACTGAAAGTAAAGGGGGAAATCTGAAATTAAATGGGATTGGAGAAGCGGAAATTAAATGGCGGAAAATTAAATGGCGGAAATTAAATGTGCAGAAATTAAAGGCGGAAAGTAAAGAGATGATATATGGGGGATGACAATGTAATTGGTGATTGGGAGAAAATGTAGGTGAACGATCTTTGGAAAATGAAGACAACAATGCCTCCTCTTACACACTTCACCAACAAAACAAGCAATTTATAGCAATTATATGTAGAAATCACTCAAGAACAAGTATGAGCAATTAAGAGACAATTTATCAAACACCTAGGGGGTGGGAATTAGCGGCCCAAAACAGCCCCCAACTAGCAAGATAATCACCCAATTCAATCAAGCAAACAAGCACAAAGTAGTAGTAGAAAGGCACCTCGGGCCCGGGAAACAGTCCAAGTCCAAATTACAATGAAAAGAGGGATTGAATTACACTAAATTGAAGCAAAATCTGCACAAAGAGGTGCAGCCCACCATGCCCAAACAGCCACCAAAAACAGCCCCAAATTGCTCAATCCATCAAGCTCTTGATACCAAATGATGACAGGAATTGCACAGGATCTAGAATTGAGCAAAACAAACCAATTAGAACCAAAAAATAGCAAGTAATTCACGTAAATTAGGTGCTGGGCAGCAGCTAATTTAGCGTGAGAAAGTGCAAGAAAATGAAGGAAAATGAAAGAAAAAGTGGAGAGGAAAGAAATGGAGGGACGCCACTGAAGCAAGAATCCTCCTGCAGCAGATAAGTCCAATCTCCAGACGCCACTAATTCAGGAGAATTAGATAAGTCTCACCATGGTTTAAGCAACAACCACCAAGCCTCACTCAACTCTCAGAGAGGAGAAAATTTGGCATAATGGCTTTACTCTAAAAATGATGTGTGTAAATACAAGAGAGGAGGGCCCATTATATAGGAGAGGGGAGTGTGGGGGGCGGCCACTTACATGAGGGAGTGGGGGAGAAAATAAAAGATGAGTAAAAACTCATCCACAATGGGATTTGAACCCATGCTCCTAATGGTATTTGGCTAAGCTAAGCTTTTAGCCACTAACCCACAAAAATGCGCCCAAGCTATATAGGAAAGAAAAGATGAGCTAATTTTCTATCCTATATGGGATTAGACCCATGACCTCCTACACCTTGTAGCAAGGCAACCTACTAAACCAATAAAAACCCCAATATAGGCGCCCCTAATTAAAGAAAAGACAAATATATCCTAATTACATCATAAGTCCTAATTACATCATGAATTACTAATTACATCACAAAAATCCTACTTAAGTTGAGTCTTGCATGTGACTTAGGGATGACCCTCATGAAGGAAGACTCATGCTTGGTTCAGCTCCAAACACTTCAAGTAGCTCCAAATTGGTCCTAGCCATTGTCAGTCCAGAGGTCTACTGTCAGGTTGTCATCAAAAGAGGTGCGGTAGGCCGCGGCAAAACAGCCCCAGTTCAGCTCCAAAATTGCTCAAATTCAACAAGCTCTGATGACCAATTAATAGCAGGATAGTTGTAGGATCTATAATTGAGCAAAAACAACCGATTAGAATCAAAATATAGCAGTTAATTTGCGAAATATAGGTGCAGGGCAGCAGCTACATTTGCGCAAGAAAGAGCAAGAAAATGAGAGAAAATGAAAGAAAAGGTGGAGAGGAAGAGATGGTAGGGACGCCACTGAAGCAGGTATCCACCAACAGCAGATAAGTCCATGCCAGACGCCACTAATTCAGGAGAATTAGATAAGTCTCAGTATGGTTTAGGCAAGAACCACCAAGCCTTACTCTCAATTCACAAAGAGGAGAAAAATGGGCATTACCTTTACTATTTCATAAGAGTTGTGAATTACAAAGAGGGAAGACTAATTTAATATAGGAAAAGGGGCGGCCACATGGGGAAATTAAATGGGAAAAATAAAGATGGTAGGAAAGCTATCCTAAGTGGGTCTTGAACCCATAACCTCAATGTTATGGCTAAGCTAAGTCTTAAGCCAATAAAAACCCACAAAGTAGCGCCTAACTTAAGGGTAAAAAGGGGAAATACATCAAAATCCTAATTACATTTATTTTCCTAATTACAAAGTCCTAATTAATTGGAGTCTTGAGTTGTTAACTTTGACTTTATGGTCAATGGTCAAAGGGTTGACTTTGATGAGGAAGGCTCATGCTTGGTTCATCAGCCCCAAACAATTCAAGCAGCTCCAAAGTTGATCCTAGCCATCAGCTGTCAAGTCAGAATTCTATTGACGGGTGCCATCATCTGGTTAATGATATTGATACTCTGTTTTTGTTATAATTTTGTATTAAACCATTGAATAAATTTTTTTGCATTGATGCCTGTGAGTATATTTGTTAATGAGCTTAACACATTTACCAATTGAATGCCTTGTTTTGAGTATAATTGGTCTCATTAATGGACATTGCTTTAATTGATATTGTTGATTTGCATTAGTTAATATGGTGGATTATGATTGATCAATCAAATTGGTAACTCCTGGTATATTCTTTGATTCACATAACATTGTATTATTGAAAATGTTAGTGCTTTTGTTTTTGTGTCAGCTGGCTGCATTAACCAATTCATGTAATTTGAATTTTTTCTGTATGAAATCATTGAACAATTCCATTTCAATTAAACAATTTTGTTAGATTGAGCATGGCAATGCTTGTTAAATAATTGTACTGATCATTGGGCTGAGAAATTTTATTTCCATGCATTGAATTAATTCTGATATTTTGAATTTTTGTAGATGGCTCGCACCAAGATCACTGATACCACTAGTACCCTCCAGAAGAGGTAAGGAGGCAAGAGGACTCAGGATGATTCCAACTTCGATGCCATGAAGTTTAAGAATCCCGCAGCTGCAGAGGCATTCAGTTCCCTTTCAAACTGTAACTTCGTTAACGAAAGACCAATATCACTTTAGCCTGGAGAGCTCACGGATTCAACAATGAGATCACCAATAGGCACTGTGAGGAGAGTTGTTGAGCCTGAAATGTACTTTGACCTGCTACTGGTCTGAGAATTCTACTCTAATGCCATCGGTGATCACGGTGGGTGATGTGGCGATATTGTCGTATGTGAGAGGATGTTGGGTGAGATATGATCGCGATGCGATCAATGCTTTTCTGGGAGGACCTGGTACTGATGATGAGGACTAGATGGTTTTCCAGTATCACCAGCTGCTTCATGATATTGGCACTTATGGTAATGAAGAGTTGGATACGAAGACGATTGAGTATTTATGCTTACCAAGACGCACTTATGATCTTAACGCCTACCAGGAGCAGCCAGAATCTTCAGGAAGGACCTGCGAGACATTTCTAGGATGTGGACGGTCTTAGTGTTGGCTAACATCCAACCAACCCACCATGTATCAGCATCATCATGAAGATCGCCCATCTTATATATTGTATCCTGACTGCACATGACATTGACATTGCCAAGGTGATATCTCATAAGATATTCCTCACAATATCTATTGTGGGGTGTCGCAGCGCACACTCCAGGATCAGTCTCGGGTTCCCTTCCCTTATCACTGCTCTATACCAATCTCAGGGTGTTGAGGTACACCCCACTGAGCCTATCAAGACCTTATGACAAAGGGGTACATTGAAGCCAACTGCATACCAGATGAGGAGTTAGACCCACCACCACAGCCTCAACAACCACCACCAACTGACGCACTTATTCCCTTTTGGGCGGAGCACCTGTTTCGTTAGAACTTCACCATCTACAGAGGATTAGTTTACCTCCAGGATTATTTGTACCAGACTAGACCGAACCCCTACCCAGGCATGTTACCATATCAGTTTCAGACTTATTTGCAGTGGCCTGGGGACAGGCCAATTATTCCGGGAGGAGGAGGGTAGCAGCTGGTGATGGAGATGGACATGATGAGGACATTCAGGACATAGAGGACGATGATTGATTTTTGGTGCTTTCTTTTTTCTTTTCATTTTCATTTTTTTTCATTTTTTATTTTCTTTCATTGGATCTGTATGTATCTAACAATATTAACTCATCATTTTTATACAGTATGGATTCCAGTATGATTATTGTTGCGTTAGGATTTATTAGGATAATTTTTCTTAGGGATTTAAGGAACTCAATTTCAAATCTTAAAACTAGGCAGCCTAACTAACTGAACGAGGAAAGAAAAAGGAATTTTGTGATTGAATCCATAATCAATTAGGATTAGGATATGTGCAGGAAAATGTATCAAGGTAGTTATTTTATTTCAATGGTTACTTTATCAAGGAAAATTAGCCAAAAAGCCGGTGAGTTGTGAGACTAAACACTTTGAGAGTTTTCACCGTTACTTGTCAACTGCTAATCATTGAGTTTCTGGATTTTATTCTGCACATTAAAAACATGGAAGTGATTAAGGCAATTTGTATTTATGAAATAATTGCTCAGTGCCAAAAAGCCAACCCATGAAAAAAATTCCAATTTTTTTGTAACCCATTTGAGCTTTAAAGTTTCTTTCTTATGCACCCCAACCAGATTGATATCAATATCCTATCCCGTATACACTTAGGGATAGAGAGCATACGTGCAATTTTATTCAATAAAAATGGGTATTAGTTGGCAGATTGAAATTGCAAACACAAAAGGCATACTGAGAACTGGAATTCACTCCCTATTACATAAAAAAAAAGTGTATGTTTATTTTAAAGTTCAATAAAAGGAGTGGATCATCAAAAAGAGCTGATTGTGTTTTAAATATTCAAAGTCAAGAATGATGTGGTGAAATGAGAGTGATTCAGAACACTGGTTTGAAGTGTAGATATGCTCTCTTTTCTTAAAGTGTGTAATTTTGAATTATCCATAAAAATCATGATTTCTTGATAGCTAAGCCTCATTGCAACCTGAAAAGGACCTTTTGATCCATGTTGACCATGTGCGTGATTATTAACTGGAAACGACTATCAATTTTGGTTGTTCAACTGCAGTGAAAAATTTGAGAGAACACTTACCCGTGAAAATGAGAGAAAATTCCTTGATTTATCACTTATTGTTTTGATTACTGCTTTTGAAAAGTTTGAATGCATTTTATCTTGATCTGATTGAGGACTGGAGTCACCACTTAGTTCTGATTATCAATCTGAAATTTGGAAAGTGACAGTTGTCTAGCAAGGGATTTTGAATTTGTCTCCTAATTAGTCAGGACCATAAATGGGGATTGAAGTCAACTATCTGTGGGAGATTTTCTTGCTTGAAGACAAGCAAGAAGCTAAGGGCCTGTTTGGTTTGCATTTTCATTTCCTGTTTCCATTTTCTGTTTCCTATTTTCTGAAATTTTACAAAGAAAAAACAGGAAATGCTGGAAACAAAAATTTGCGGTTTTCAGCATTTCCAGTTTTTCCTTTGTAAAATTTCAAAAAACAGGAAACATAATGAAAACAGAAAATGAAAACAGAAAACATTTCCTCAAACCAAACAGGCCCTAAGTTAGGGGGAATTTGATAAGTGTTAAATTAATGTAAAAATCAATGTAATTATGACACCTATTAAGGGCAAAATGATGAATTTATACCCCAATTTATCCTTTTTGGCTTAAAGTGCGATTTCTGTAATTATTTAAATCAAATTTGAATTTGATGCTATTCTGATAAAGATTCTGTTGATTTTTGCAGATAAAAGGCTAAATTTCAAATACAGGATCGAGATAGCAGCACATAAGTATAGGAACAACACAAAACAAGCTAAAAAAGAGGAAAATGAGGAAAGCAGATACGGAGATCTGCGCTCCAAAACTGGAGCGTAGAAATGGAATTTCAGCACTGTTTTCTACGCTTCACCTGCGCTGAGCGCAGGAACACGAAACCTAATTTTTAATGGGCCTCAAGCAGAGTCTCAGAAACCCGTCAGAACACTATTTATAGGTCTGTTAGTAGTCAGTTTAAGGGGAGAAGAGATACGGAGACAGTGAGTAGATCTGGAGCCAGAGAAAAGTGTGATAGTCTCTCTATTGGTTTGTAATGGCTACCATGAGTAGCTAAACTCTCCTTTAGGATTGAATGTAGTTGATTCTATCCTCAATTGTATGTTGGATCCTCTTTGTTATTTATGAATCCCCGTTTTTATAATATTGGTGTTTTTATTCTGTTCTTAATGCTTAGCTTACACCTTTGTGCCAGAGTTATGATGCGATTTCTTAAACGCGTTGAGAAACGGTTTTCCAAATGTGATTGGTGAAAACACTCAATTCACGACTGTGGAGACCAGGGTGAATTAATAACTTTAACAAATTGATCTTTAAACCGGGTTAATTTACGACTGTGGAGACCAGGGTAAATTGTTTGAGTATTTCATATTTGTGGAGACCTTTGTGAAATAACATTTATTTGTGCTTCAATATTATGATTATAAATTCATGAATATCATTGGGTTTCAAATACAAGAGGGGTGTGATCGATGAAGTTTTAATCCTGGTTTCATTAATTTGCTCAACCTTATCCATTATTTCCTCTTTCTTATCTTTTATTTCCTTTGTTATTGCAAACAAATATTCAAACCAATCCTTACTCGATAAGTGTGACCACTAAGGATTTATCTCGTACCGTTCCCTGTGGATACGGACAACTCTATTTTCTTATTATTATACTGTTGCAATATTGGTACGCTTGCCAAGATCTCAACACAAGCCCAACATGCAGAAAAAACATAAGCGATGTTTTGGAGCAACAAAGGGAGTCCTTCCAAATAGATGATTAAAACCATGTTGGAGGGAGGAGGTTGTCTCAAAATTGAATTTCATTTTTAATTTGTTGGTCTGAAAAATTAACTTTTGATTTATTATGTAATTTAATAAATTATTAAATTTATTAATTAACACATTTAATGCCACACAGGCGTGAAAGAACCCACATCAAGAACTATTTTTTAGAAAAAGTTATTTTATTAGGATAAAAAAGAAAATTATGTGAATTAAATAAAAATGAGGGTATTTCAGAGGAATTAAGAACATATTTATGACTATAAAAAATCTTGTCAAGGTTGTGGGTTCACTTTGTGTGTACGTTTGTGTTTAAAGATGCGAATAAAGGAAAACTAAAAGGGTAGAGAATCCAAGATTAAGAAAAAGAGAATTCTTATAGTGGGGTTGAGGACAGGATCGGAGATGACAAATGCTGTTTGTGAAAACAACATAGTGCAGCAAGAAAGATAAGAAGAAAAATGTCTTGTTGCATGCGAATTATATTCATGGATACGATTTTTAAAAGCACAAGAAACCGCTCGATCGAATGTAAAGTATGTGCTACCCTTTTAGTTAATGGTTAAAAGTTGACGAGATATTCATTCATACATACAAAGAATCAGGTGTGGGAACTAATAATTAAGGGTTGTGTGTGGTCATATTTTCATACTTTAGTGAGGAATTGAAATTTAAATTAAGATAATTGTTAAGAGAGGAATCCCATACTAATAATGAGAATTCCAAAAAAAAAATTAATCACAAAATATATATGTAAAAAGTACCTAATGATCAACGAAAAATTGAGAGTAGTAGATTCACTTCGTAGCATGTGTGGTATAGACTATAGAGATTGGTTTGGGCGTGGATGAAATAGGTTAAATATATACTGACAATAAACAGTTTAATATAAATTTTAATATATGTTTTATGAGAGTCTTATAAAACTTTATGATTTAATTACTTATTTAATTTAAGTACCATTAAAAGGGGTTCTTGCCTTCCATGCTCAACTCTACACCAAAAATCTAATCTTTCAGAATATTTCACCTATTAGTTAGTGGATATTCTTTTTGTGCTGTTCACCACATATAGTGACGAATCTTACCAAATATTTTGGGAAACATATATAAAATTGGGTTTAAGTTTAAAAAGATATATAGTTTTTATTTATTTGTTCAATTTGATTTTTTTTTTGTTTTTATTAATTTGTCATATTAAAAGTTCAATGAGGTATTAATTATATTTTTTACTTTTATCCTTATTAAGAGAGATAACAAATTAAAATATCTATTATTTTTATTAATCTATGTTTCATATAATGTGACAAATAAATAAGAATAGAGATATGTTTGAATGATTGTTTAGGTATGCCCAATTGGCTCTTTAAAATATTCGTCACTATAACCACATATGCATCCCTACATATATGATCACGGTTAAAATTTTCCACCCTTCTATAAGAATGTGTTTAGTAAAAATTGAATCCGAAGCTCATATCTCAATATTGTGTTGTCAACTAATCACCACGACGCTTGGTAGTTAGGGGGCATATTCTAAGAAACAAAAAAGATGTTTTAGGTTATGCAATTAATATATAGATGTGGAAAGTAAATGGTAATAGGGGGACCAATGTCAAACATTAACGGTGGATATGCCAAAATAATATCTTTGAAATTACATGCAATTTAATTTTTTTATGCTTAATTGCAGTTTTAATCTTTTTACTATGATTTGTGTTATTTTAATCGTTCAAAGTTTGTTACTTGAATTAATATCTCAATTATTTAATTATTAGAATTAAGTTTCTACTCAAATAATTGGGTATTTAAGATGAAATTTAAATATAAAAGGAATTAGACATTCAATTCTGAAAATTTGGTAAAATATTATTGAACTTGATGGTTTTTTAAAAAAATAAGTTAATTAAGGCTTTGAAGAGAAAGAAAATTTAAAATTTTTTAATTTTGAATAAAATTTGATATTTTGATCATTGAATTTTGAATGAATCAAAGTTTAAAATTGTTTAATCAATTTGGTTTAGAAAAGTTATGAATAAGAAACAAAGATTTGAGAATTATAAACTGTATAAAAACACTTGATTTAATAATTGAATTAAAAAAATAAGTAATTAAATTTGAGAAAAAATATTTAATTGATTAAAATTACAAATTAATTATAATAAAAAATTAATATACCTTTTAGTTGAGGGCAATACCCCCTCATGGATAAGTATGGGATAGAGAAAAGCAAATTATGATTATGACCACAACGGTACTTTAATTAATTTAAACTTTTTAATGACTTATTATGCTGAATATTGCAGGGTTTAATTATTTTTAAATTTGATTTACCATTGATATAAAATGTTATATTATTTTTTTATTTTTCAACTGGGAATTGATTTAGCAATAAGATTAGCCCTATAAGAGTAGCTGGACTCGAAGAGATAGTTAGGGTGATGCTTTTAAATAATTTTCGAAATAAAACGAAACAATATAGCGACGGAAAATAATAAAAGAAATCGAATGGCGTAAGCATTTCTTAACGTAAGAATCGTATATGTGTCATTCGAGAATGTCAATGCAGTGGAGAAAGACCAAGGTTCCAATAAGATGAAATGAGTAACGGGCACCCACCAAAGCTAATCTTCTTTGTAAATTCTAATATTCGAACATGCTTCTGAGGCCAATGATAAGGTTCAAAAGATCATATACATGCATGCACATGCAAGTGGTTCTCTCACAATTAAATCTCTTTAATAGAATGTGATGAGATTCCTAGCTAGTAGCTATTGCTATCGGAGGAACCCTAATAGATAAACAAACTGAGGACGTGATGCAAAGATGAGTTTCTGACCAATAGTTGGAGAAGTTCAGTGATGAGATAAAATAATTATTCCAAGATACTGAATATTTTTATGTGAGCCAATCAAATGTTTAAACGCTTCGATTCGGTCATTTTCATTTGGAAAGATCTGTCAGGCGATGAATTCAAACGGATGAGATGCAATTGCAGCAAATGTTTTTCTAATGTTTAATTTTGTGTTGCTTTCAACACACATATAGCAAGGAGGGCAACTTTAATTGGTCGTTGTTTTATCAATGTCTAAAGCTTGATACTGCAAGTAGACAAAACGTAATTGATATGAAAAATGTGCTTGATTTTACTTACTTACGTCCATATATAACTCATGTAATATTAAGTCTATGTGTCTTCTTCCCTACACGATTAATTTCTTAATATAAAACTTCTAAACAAAAACTATATATGGCTCAGTTTGAATGCAACTTTTGCAGAAGAACTTCTAGGTGAAAAATAATAGCATTAATGAAAGAGGTCAAATGAATTTAACTTTTCCAAAAGTTGAAATTAGTTACTTATGGAGAAGTTAATTGGGAGAACCTTTGGAGAAGGTGAGCTACAAAGAGTGAAAAAAAAAAGAGGGGAGAGAGTAAAGAAAAAAATGAAAAACGTATTATAATTTCTGCAGAGAATAGCAAATTAAAATTCAAATTAGAGACGGAATTATTCCGTCTCTAACCTCCGCCTTAAAAGGATAACTTAGAGACGGATTTAGAGACGGATTTTGTATTAAAGATAGAATTCCGTCTCTAACATCCGTCTCTAAAAGAATTATTATTATTGTTACTTTTTTGTTGGGTTCTAGAGACGGAGTTTATCAGAAACAGACAAATTCCGTCTCTAACCTTCGTCTCTAATATATATTAACTATTAGGAGACGGACGTAGAGACGGACTTAGAGACGGAATACGTCTGAGACGGATAATTTCGTCTCTAAGTTCCGTCGCTAGTGCAAGGAATTTTAGTTTCGTCTCTGTTAAAGACATTCCGTCTCTGTTTCCGTCACAAATAGAGACGAAAAATATTTTGTCTCTAAATTCCGTCGGTATTTTTTATTTTTCTGGTAGTACAATTACAGTCCCTTGGCCCTTCTCTTTTTTCCTCACTATTTTGTTCTCTTTATGAGTTTCTTACATTTGTGTTTTCCTTCTCTCTCTATTTATTGAGTAGGTATTTTCCCTATTAATTGGTAGTTTGGATGCAAAATGGAGGTGTGGCCTTTGTGGTCTTTGGCATAGAAGGAACGACATAATGCTGCAAGTTGGTTCCAATCAAGAAAAAAAATCGTGTGGAATGCCCTCAATGAATGATAAAGATCACCAATGGAATGTTTTTTTTCACCTAGTGGTGTTTGCAACAAGAAAAAGAAGGTGGAGTTTTCTACAGCAAGCAAAATCATGATACATTTGTACTTTCGTCGTTGTGAGTTCCGACTATAGGTTACCCTATCCTTTGAAACGAGAAGGGGCTCTTGCTTCACACCATAATTTCACTAATTTTAATTGAAAGTACAAGACAATTACACACATGCATGGGAACTTTTGTAATTTCAAAATGTTTCAAACAAACAATAAAAGATGACTAGCTAAACCTCTCATACTAGGTGACACTTACTTGTTCACCTTAGACTTACCCTTCTCTCATCCTCTTAAGTTGCAGAATGCCCTAACCTTCTTTATTAAACCCACCAATTCTATTCAAAGTATTGAGGCAAAAGGCAAGACATCATAATAGGGCAAATGAGAAAAAAAATTACAAGTCAATTTTACACTACAATAATTTCTTTATGAAACTGTGAAAATGTAGTGTCAACCCTGACAATAGTCCTACTAGCCTCGATTAATATGATACTAAACCACCGCAACCTTGTAAATCACCGATTGTTTTTATTTTTGTTTTTATCATTCTCAATTTGTTGCGCAAGATTGTTGTTGGGGCGGTATTAATGGTTGTTAGGTCAAACATTTTTTAATATTAGACTTATGACGGTCTAATCGATACTATATTGAGTGATATTTAGTGCAATCTAAATCTTTTGATTGGGTGGTATTTAGGCGAATAACATAAGTTTCTATTGTTAAAATTAGCATCAGCTTAGGCGACACTATATTTTAACTTTTAATTGATTCGACTTTACATCACACTTTCTATGTTCCACTTTTACTTCATCTCCCAATATCCTTATCTTTCCTCGACTATACACTTCGTTTGTATTATCTCCTCCTTCTTTCACCTCTGCTATTTGCTCTACCACCATTGTTTCTCCCCCCGCCCCTCAACCCATATGTATCATACTACTAACACACTGGGAGTTGTAGGAATTAGATGGTGTTTTCCAACTAAAAATGACTTTACATCAGAGGTCAATCCTACCTCATATAGTGAATTTTACATGAACTATGACTTGAAAAAAAACCTTTACAAATGAACTTTTTTATTTTGATTTTACCTATGGTGTGACAGTATCCATCATTCTATTTTAGACTTTTAGTGTAATAGATCTGGTGTACTTGTGCTGTAGAAATTTAACCAATGTGCATGCCTATCTTTTGTCTTCACATACACACACTTTTGAAGGATGAAAATCAAAATCCAGTAGAGATACTCATCCCTGCTTTCGTTTCTATTTACACATTACTTATATATATGGGCTTCAGTTGTTATTTTTGTCACTGGAATTTGTAAAAAAAATATCCCACATGGGTATTCTTGAAGCATTTGAGATGGGTACGAATTACATTAGGAGCTTACGTTAGGAGTGTAAGGTGTGTGTGCAATAATTTTTGTTAGAAGGATGTGGGTGTTTAGGATTTTAGGTTCATTAATGTGTTGTTTGTTGTAGAGGAGCAAAATAAATTAGGGTATGATCCTATTTGAGACATAGGGTATTCGTTGTGTACTGATAATTTAAAAGTTATGCATGCATTTGTGTATCATGTGTTGTTTGGTAGTGGAGAGCAAAGACCAATAGGTGTGATCTTTTTTAGATGCGGGATCCACCCTATAAGGTGTTGATGTACTTCATGGAGGCGTGTTAGGGCTTTCCTTTGGGATTTTTCTCTTTTGGGAACTATTGGTGTCACAGTAGTCCTCATCTTGTGTTATCCTCTTTGTTGTCCTATACCTTTAGGGGGTTTTGGTGACTTGAGAGGTAGGGGTGGGAAACAGGTAGGCCAGGTCGAGCTTTGCGTAAACAGGCCAGGCCTGTTTCTAAATATTAGAGCCTGCGCCTGGCATTTTACCTATGATAAGCTTTAATTAGTACTTACGCCTGGTTCGTTTAAAGGCCTGCTAAGCCTACGAGCCTATTTAAAAGCCTATATGTGATGAAGGCCGGTAAAAAGGCTTCAAGCCTATTTATATTCTTGTCTAATAGTAATAGGCTAGTAGGCCTACGAGCCTATTTAAAAGCCTAATACAAGATAAAACTCTCAAATACAAGATAACAGTAGATGTAAACTAAAATCTCTCAAATACAAGATAACAAACCAGAAAAGAAAAACAGACTCGTATATATCACTCATACTTTGTTCCCTGAAAGAAGCAACTAAACATGCTTTGCAAAGGAAATTCACCATCTAAATTGGAAGTATATAATTAACAAGTGATATCCACACACACACACATTTATATGCTTAATTTGAAGTTAGTTAACAGAATATTACTAAAGGATTAATTAAAGAACGAAAATGAATGTGAAAGAGCATTAGAACCCTCAATAAATGCCCTCTGAATTTGGCCTGGAGTTAGGGTTCATTGTATTTTTACTATTGCTCCTATTACTATGATACTAAGCGAAGAGTGATTACAACATAAAGATAGAGAAAAGGGAAGAGTTTATTAGCTAGAGGGGTTATTTGTGTCTGTTATTGATCAAACAGGGGACATATTTTTCTTATCAGACAGAGATGGAGAGAGACACAGTCACACAACATTGCTTCTTCTTCGTGCACCAAAACACAGACACTCGCAAAATTAACTTAAACAACAAATGAATGGAAGTTGATATAAGATAACCTACCTCACACTCCGGAAGGCGTGAACGGAGACCGTGAAGGCGTGAACGGCGGTAAAGGGTGGTGAACGGTGCAGCGAGACAGCGAATGCGAAGCTTGTAGTGGTGGAGGCGCGAGGGCTTCTACTAGTGAGTGAGTCTGAATAGTGAGAATGTGAAAGAGAGGGATCTCTAGGGTTCAGAACGTTTTTAGTCCAATCTCAGTAAAAAAAATTTATAAAAATTAAAATTAAAAATAAACTATAATAATAATTTTATAAAAAAGTAATATATAAATATAATATATAACTATATTAATTAAATATTATTATATTATACAGGCCGTCTGACAAGCTAAACAGGCTTTTTAGCCTACCTCGGCCTAGCTTGTTTATATAAACAAGCTTTATAAAAGGCCTAAGCCTATCTTTTTAGTAAACAGGTCAGGCCAGGCCAGGCTTTAAACAGGCTAGCTAGGTAGTAGGCCCCTACCAGGAGGCCTACCTGACTCCCACCCCTATTGAGAGGGTGATGGAATCCTGGCAAGTGTACTAAAAGTCCAGCAGTTATAGAGTAAGTAAGATATCGTATCCACAGGGAGCGGTTTTAATTTGTAAAGTGATAGCGATTGTATTTCCAATAAAAACAATTTATAAAAGGGTTTGGTTGTTTTCAAAATAATAAATAGTAAAAAATAGAAGCAGATAAATGAGAGGAGAGAATAATATTTTGGATTAGGATTTGACTTCGCTTCATCTCCCCCCTTGTGTATGCGAATCCTTTCCTTTAATTATGATCATACTCGTAGTTACCTTAGTATTGTCTAACTACAATAATCATAAGGCATGCCTGGTAATTATCGTACCCACAAATCCCCCTATAACACCATAATTAAACGTCAGAAACTATTCTCTACTTGCATTCAAAGTGACTTGGCGACCCCGAACATTCCCCGTATTTTGTAACTGACACTATCATTTTAATCATACTTTCATATAAAGCACCTATGAAGGGGTGTGTCACTCACTGAACCTTCAATAGTTAGAATACAATCTTTATACTACGATACGACTAAAACGAGTACCTTTAGCAATCGGAGATTAAGCTTCATAGACATCTCTATGCTCACCTAACTCTAATACTAGCCGGAGTTCCACTTTTTGTATCCAGAGCACTAGCCTACTACCCTGGCGCGTGCGCGGAGTTGATGCATTACAAACATCATAAACATACCGATAAATTACAAATAGAGAATCATAATTAAAAAGAAGAAATTTCTATATACACAAGGGGATTGAATCCGCTACATCAAATCCTACTGGAGAGCTTAGCTACTCATGATAGCCATTACAAACCACTGAAAAATCTGTCACCTTTCTCAATCCTAGAACTACTCTCTCTGTATCTGTGTGTGTATGTGACCTATGCAAAGGGCTCTATTTATAGAGTTGGAAAACCCTAATTCTACTCCAAGAAGTCAATCTGGATCTAGGTTTAGAGGCTGCTGCGCAACCTGCGCTTTATGTGCGCTTAGCGCGCATGAAGCCTAGTCAATCTGCTGCTGCGCTCCACTTGCGTTTAGCGGAGGTGGAGCCTGATCAATCTGAATTTGCGCTCCACATGCGCTTAGCGCAGGTGGAGCGTGTTACACGTTGCAGCTTTCCTTCAAATTTTGATCTAACTTCTGGATTTCTTTCTGATCTTATCTGGTTTCCCTTTTTCCCTTTATTTGAATTAATTGTTTTTGTATTTATTTGACTTGGATCTGAATTGAAGAGGTTATCCACAAGATTCTATGAATATCTCCTCTTTATTTAAATTCTGAATCTGCAACAACCTCCTTTCTGATGCTATTTTCTCTCTTATTCCAAATCTTCTGTAAATCTGCATAAAATAACAAATTTCTATTCAAAATAGAATCATATTCAAATTTACACCAAATAATTACAAAAATTGTAAATTTTAATAAAAAGGGATATTTTGGGGCATAAATTACTATTTTAAACCTTGATAAGTGTAGTAAAAACTATATGAAAATAACGCTAATTTTACACTTATTAAATTCCCCCCCAACTTAATTTCTTGCTTGACCTCAAGCAAGACACCTTTACAGTCAAAATTTCAACACACCCTTGATTATAATTCTCAAAACAACTACAAGGACAAATTTTCATTATCTCTTTATTAGGCAGAAGTCACTTTCCAAATCAAGAAAAAATCAAAATCAAGAGATATTACCATTGCTCAATAAGAATTAGAATACAATCAACAAGTTGAATTCTCTCAGGAGTAGTAATTAAAGCAATAAACAAAATACCAAGAAATTTCACTCATGCTCACGGGTTCTGTTTCCCTCAATATTTTCTCCACAGTTGAACAACTAAGATTGATAGTCGTTTCTAATTCATAAGCATGTTCATGGTTAATATGGATCAAAAGGTCTTTTCAAGGTTGTAATGAGGCTGGGTTATCAAGAAATTATGGTTTTTCTGGATAATCAATGAACATCTAGAATAGAGAGCATCTTTGAATGTTGCTTTTCGAATTTATCTCCTTCCCCCATCTCTTTCTTGATTTATTTCAATTCTTTGCAGGCCTCTTTCCTTGTTTGAAGATGCACTCCCCCCAACTTATTCAATTCATTCACTTTTTCTTTTTGATTTTAGGGGGAGTGATTTCTTTTTCTTTTTGTTTTCATGTACCTGCTCTTTTTTTTATTTTCAACCTTTTCTTCCCATTATTTTTGCTTGCCACCTTGCTCTCTATCCCAAATGTGTAAGGGACAAGATATAGATATTCATTTTGACTTGGGTGCACAAGAATAATAAATAAGGCTCAAATGGGTTACCAAAAATTGGAAAAATTGTATCAAGGTTGGCTTTTTGGCTTTGAGCAAATATATTGAAAAACAAAATTTTGCCTTTGTCATTTCCATATTTTCCATAAACAGCAAAAGATCCAAAATGAATTTAGTGTTTGGGCTCTCAACTCACCGGTTAATTGGCTAAATTCCTTGATAAAATATTTATTGGTTTTAATTAACTACCCTGATTGATTCTCATGTGAAGTATCCTAATCTTAATTGATTATGGGATTAATCACAGGACCTTTTTCCTTCCTAATTTGGTCAGTTAAACTGCCTAATTTCAGAATTTTTGAAAAATTTTCCTTTTATTTCCAAAATCCTAAGTCCTAAAAAAATAAATACGGGAATGTACTGCTGCATAAATATGTCAGTGTAAATATATACAGTACATGCTAAAAGAAAAATAAAATAAAAGAAAAGAAAGATAAAATAAAGAAAGAAAAATAAAGAAAAAGAAAAGAAAAGCACCAAATCAAAAAATATCAATGGTCCTGGTCCTGGTGGTCCTGCTCCATGTGATCATCATTAGCAGCTGCTCCACCCCCCTCTGGAGGAATAGGCTTGTCTCCAGGCCACTGAAGATACTCTCTGAACTGCTCAAGTGTCATGCCTGGGTAGGGGTCAGGCCTAATGGAGTATAAATACTCCTGCAGATGTACCTGACCCATATGGATGGAGGTAAGCTGGGCAAAGAGATGTTGATGATACTGATGGAGTGATGGGTCTGCTGCTGGTGCTGGTGGTGGTTCCTGCTACTGCTCCTCATCCCCCTCCTCATAAGGCATACAATAGGCTTCAATATATCCCCTAGTCAAAGGGTTGTGGATGCGAACCGAGGGGTTCACCTCCACACCCCTAGATCTGCAAAGGGCAGTGATAAGTGCGACGAAGCCTAAACTAATCCTGGTGGTGGCAGCGTGGCGTGAGATGGTGGAAATAAAGTCTGCTATCTTCTGGGTGATGACCCTGGAGATATCTATGTCACCGCTTGTGAGGATTGTATGAATGAGGTGTGCCACTGGCATCTAAATATCAGAGACATGGTTGGTGGGGCTGACATTAGCGAGGATTAGCACAGTCCACATCCTCGCTATGGCCTTCATGTGCTGCCTATAGATGCGAGCAACCTGTCCTGATGCATTCCTTTAAAAGGAATGTCCTGGTAAGCATAAAGTCTGGACAGCCGCCAAATCCATAGGATCATGACCACTAATCCCCACCTCTCTCATCCGGAGTTGATACTGGCACTCCATTAAGTCTCTATCCATGGGTGCCGGGTACTGTAGTAGGGCATTCATTGCGTCGCAATCAAACCTAATCTCCATGCCCCTCACATATGATACTCTATTTGGTCCATGGGCATTGGCATAAAACTCCCTCACCACAGTAGGATCAAAGTGGTTGTCTGGGCTGCTAAGGCGCACCCAGTTCCTCCTGTGGATCTCTACTCTAAACTCCTCAAACTCATCTGGTAGGAGTCTGACAGGTCTCTCTATGATGAAGTTACAGTCCTGGATGGCACTGTAAGCTTCTGCAGCCTTGGGGTCCCGAAACCTGCGAGGATCAAAGTCAGCATCCTCCTGTGGTGTCTGGCGGGATCTCTTGCCTTTTTGGACACCGCTCCTAGATGTTCCTCCTCTGCTGACCATTTTGGTGCGTGCCATCTACAATATTTGTTACCAAAAATTTATTTATGCAATAGTAATAGATTAATCAAAATTTATTGAAATAAATGGCCACTTTAAATCAACAATTAAAATAATCATCAAATCAAGCACTTGCACAAATATTTTCGATTTTTAAATTACCTCTTCATTTATTAATTTATTAAGAACATGCCAAAGTGATCAATTAAAGCAAGCCCTAATTAATTATTTAACAAAAAAGAGTAGGTAACAAATATTAATGCTAAAAAATCATGTTATTAGCAAACATGCATAAAAGCACAATTATTTTTATTTTGGTCATGCCAACATATCATATATTTTCTTTAAGCAAACATGCACCAAAAATAAATAATTTGCAATAAACCATTGAGCATTTTAAAAACTACCACCTAACATGCTAAATATATCCTAAATAAGTTCCTAGCAGCATGCATACTAAACTTAAGGCTTTTTAAACAGATATTTCTATCCTAAAGTGTCCTAAAAGCCTAAGTCTCTACCATAAAATTTCTAAAAAAATAAGGACTCAAATCAAAATTTTAATCGGTGCAAAAGGTTTAAATTACAAGAAACATA
This sequence comes from Sesbania bispinosa, assembly GCA_026901365.1. NCBI lineage: Eukaryota > Viridiplantae > Streptophyta > Magnoliopsida > Fabales > Fabaceae > Sesbania > Sesbania bispinosa. The sequence continues at coordinate 1,061,101 of QLOH01000263.1, read as the reverse complement.
CCTGATGTAGCCTCAGAAATGGTAAAAGTGAGGGTATGTGAGCAAAAACAGCAAAAATGGTAGTTAGGATCTTAGAGAATCAGGGAAGGATTTTGAAATTTGAAAATTTTAGTAACTTCCCTCATTTTAATAAGCTGAGCGCACAGATGCGTTGCACCTGCACCTGCGCTTAGCGTGGGTGCAGCACGTGTCTCCAGGAAGACCAAACGATGCGCTCACGCTTCACTACACGCTGAGCGCATAAGAAGCGTGAGTGCGCTTTTATATGCGCTAAGCGCAGTTAAAGCGTACGTGCCCAGTTTTTCTTCCTTTTTGCTGTTTTCATTCATTTTTACCTTTTACTATACCCTTTCCTAATCTACATAGGTAGAGACTCAATAAAAAAATATAACAAAATAAAATAACTAAATAAATTAAAAATGTTGGGTTGCCTCCCAGGAAGCGCTTGTTTAATGTCTTCTAGCTCGACGCCTGTTTCTTTTTGTGTTTTCATGGTGGCCTCAATTGGAGGATGATGGTTGATTTTGTGCCACTCCTTCCTGTAAACTCCCATTCTCCAATCCACTCGTTACTTGTTTCTGCTTCTCTGCCTTCCTCTTCAGTAGCTGATATTGTTATTTTCCTCTTCTTGAACCCCCAAACCTTGTCTGCCTGTTTTACCCTCATTCTTGGTTTCCTTAGAAATTTGGAAACCTTCTTTTCCTTCTTTGTTTCTTGATTTTCAATCAAGATTCCTTTCTTTTTGTCCTTCTGCAGCTTTGCTTAGAATTGATAGATCCCATCAGTAGGATATTTTTCCATCTATTGTGGAGGTTGTAGGATCTTGAGGCTCCCTTTATCAATATGAAAGGTAATACTTTCATCATTAGAACTTACCTGGTACTCCCCTTTATCAATATCAACAATTAGCTTGGAAGACTTCATAAAAGGTCTTCCCAATATGAGGGGGACATCATCGTCCACTTCTTCCGTCTTTGCAATGATGAAATCTAGTGAATACACAAACTTGTCCACTCGAACAGGTAAATCTTCTATTATCCCATAAGGGCTTTGAGTAGACTTATTTGCAAACAGTAATTCTACATCAGCAGGCTTGACCTTCACATCACTCAACTTGTTAAAATACGTAAGCGACATCAAATTGATGCTCGCTCCAAGATCTAATAAAGCAGGAGTGGTAGGTAAATTCTCAATATTTAATGGGATAGTGAACTTACCTGGGTCAAGCGCTTTTTCTGTGATAACAACCTCATTGGGTACCTTCTCTTTTTCTTCAACATTTGTCACTGCCTCTTGACTTTCCTCTATCTCACATGGTTCATGGACTTTTTCTTCTTGGGATGACTGTTCCTCTAGGACAATGTCCTCATCCACCTCACTATCTTCCTGCTGATTGCCATCAGTAGCAATCAAATGACACTGTTCCTTGGGGTTGGTAAGAGTATGCGCTGAAAAGTGGCTCTTCTTGAATTCTCCCATATCTTGTGCTAACTGACCCACTTGATGTTCCAACGCCTTGAGTGATGCATCATTGTTCTTTTTATATCCTTCAAAGCCTGATATGAATGCATCAATCTTCTCCTCCAACCTTGAAATCTTGTCATTCACTGAAGGTTGTTGCTAGTGATAAGGAGTCTGCCTATTCCCACCATTCTGACCCCATCCAGAATTGGCTTGGTTGTTCCTCTATCCTTGAGAATAGTAGTTATTGTTGTTGTTGGAGAAACTTCCTTGCCCCCTCTGATTTCCAATGAAATTGACTTGTTCTGTTTGTGTCTCTTGAAAAGAACATTGACCATTTGCATGGTCTCCTCCGTAGAAGTCACAGTTCATTGGTTGGGTCTGAATTGGTTGAGTATGGATGGCCTTTAGTTGCTGAGGGAGTGCTTCCAAAGATTTTGTAAGTGCCTCTAGTTTCTTCTTGAGTAGTTTCTGTTAAGCTAGGATGGCATCATTGGATTTGAGCTCTAGCATTCCCTTTGCTTGCATCTATACTGGTTGCCTTCCATGTTGAGCCCGTTGGTCATTATGAGCCATGTTTTCAATGATCATAACAACTCTTTCTAGTTCCACGGACAAGATAGTCCCTCCTGCTGAAGCGTCAATGAAGGATTTGGAATCTGGTCCGAGTCCTTTGCAAAACATATTCAATTGAGCAATATCTTCGTAACCATGATTCAGGCATTTCCTTAGCAGGGTTTTGTATCTTTCCCAGGCTTCATAGAGTGACTCATTTGTTCCTTGCATAAAAGAGGATATTTCTGCTTTTGCTTCGATGTGCTTTCCTGCTGGAAAGAATCTATCCAAGAACTTTTCTTCCATAGTATCCCAAGTATGTAAGCTTTGATTTGGATGAGACTTCAACCATTCTTTTGCTTTACCTATCAAAGAGAAAGGAAAGAGACGTAAATATACAGATTCTAAGTCTCCTTCTTCAAATCCCATAGTGCCTATCAACTCATAAAAATTAGAAAGATGATTATGTGGATCCTCACGATCCAATCCTGCGAATTGATTTGCATTTATGAGGTTGAGATGAGCAGCTTTCAACTCCAAGGTCCTTGCAGTTGTGGGTAGCACAATGCTGGAGTGATAACAAGGGCCTTGATTTCTGACATAATCCCCTAAAGTCCTTCTGTGTTGTACTCCTGCCATATCTTGAGGCTCGTCTGTTATTATCCTCCTTCTTCTTCTTTGACTTCTTTTCTTCCTGGTTGTCCTCTCGATTTCTGGATCAAAAATCAGTTGCTTTGGAGACACCTGGCTTCTTAAAAGCATAAACAAAGATTCTAGAGATTGGATGAGATAACAGACAAATATATATATATATATTTATAATAAAAAACTAAAATACGAAAATAAAAAAGTAATACGAAAATTTAAAATTTAAAATACAATTTTGAAAACTTTAAGAATTGAAAATTCAACCTTCTAAAACTATACAAATTGAGACACCGCTCCCCGGCAACGGCGCAAAAAACTTGATGGAATCCTGGCAAGTGTACCAAAAGTCCAGCAATTATAGAGTAAATAAGATATCGTATCCACAGGAGTGATTTTAATTTGTAAAGTGATAGCGATTGTATTTCCAATAAAAACAGTTTATAAAAGGGTTTGGTTGTTTTCAAAATAATATATAATAAAAAATAAATCTGTCACCTTTCTCAATCCTAGAACTACTCTCTCTCTCTGTATCTGTGCGTATGTGACCTATGCAAATGGCTCTATTTATAGAGTTGGAAAACCCTAATTCTGCTCCAAGAAGTCAATCTGGATCTAGGTTTAGAGGCTGCTGCGCAACCTGCGCTTTATGTGCGCTTAGCGCGCATGAAGCCTAGTCAATCTGCTGCTGCGCTCCACTTGTGCTTAGCGCAGGTGGAGCCTGATCAATCTAAATCTGCGCTCCACATGCGCTTAGCGCAGGTGGAGCGTGTTACACGTTGCAACTTTCCTTCAAATCTTGATCTAACTTCTGGATTTCTTTCTGATCTTATCTGGTTTCCCTTTTTCCCTTATTTGAGTTGTTTTTGTATTTATTTGACTTGGATCTGAATTGAAGAGGTTATCCACAAGATTCTCTGATTATCTCCTCTTTATTTAAATTCTGAATCTGCAACAACCTCCTTTCTGATGCTATTTTCTCTCTTATTCCAAATCTTCTGTAAATCTGCATAAAATGACAGATTTCTATTCAAAATAGCATCATATTCAAATTTACACCAAATAATTACAAATATTGTAAATATTAATAAAAAGGGATATTTTGGGGCATAAATTACTATTTTAACCTTGATAAGTGTAATAAAAACTATATGAAAATAATGCTAATTTTACACTTATCAGAGGGTACAGTGTTAATTGAACTGACCTCCTACAACAACACAATGTGGTGGTGTGCCGATAATTGTAGGTGAGATTAAGTTCCATCATTGAGCTAACCATTATACCATGATTGAATTGAATTAGACCGATTGATTTATTAGGGTTTTTGAATTTGGGAAAATGATACAAGGGGTGAACATAGTTATGCAGTGGTCGCTGAGGTGAGTTACAGGACAAAGTTATTGGGAACCAACATCTGAGCTAGCTAATAGATACTTTATTGCTCAAGCATTAGTTAGGAGGTGCTTCGACTACTACGAGTCATGCACATCAGGTACACCCTTACTATGGTGTAGACTTTGATGATTAATTAGTTTAGGATATGATGGACAACTAAAAATATGATTTACAATTAGCAATTTATAATAACAAATGCTAGCTAAAGATTAGTTATAGATTTTTCATGGATTATCTACAAATAATCTATATCTTAATTTATAGCACATTTGTAGCTAGTGTTTTGTTATGTATTTAGTATGAAATTGCTAAAAAGGTGATGTACCATATACCACTTTCTTAGTGGTCCGTAAAAGAAATCTCCATATATAAAAACAAAAAAGAATGCTAGACAACACATGTAAGGAATATCCCTTGATCTTTAGTCCCCTTTATAAATAGCTAGTTGTTGATAGGTGTTGTAGTACTTGAGTACCCAAAGACAAATTTGTGTATAGTATTTGTGAACTAGGAGAGTGAAATCATGCCTAATGGTAGCAGGAATCCTCTTGTTGTTGGGCGTGTAATAGGGGATGTGTTAGACCCCTTTGAAGGTTCTATTCCTCTCAGAGTCACCTATGGTAATAGAGATGTGAGTAATGGCTGTGAGCTTAAACCTTCCCACGTTACCAATCAACCTAGAGTGAGTATTGGCGGCGATGATCTCAGGAACTTGTACACACTGGTAATTAGTTACATTTAATAGTTGATTGCTATATGTTTATATATGTGACAAAGATAGCGGCTTCAAACTTATTATTTATTTAATTTTATTTTTTCTACTAAAGGTCATGGTGGATCCTGATGCACCTAGCCCAAGTAACCCCAATTTTAGGGAGTACCTTCATTGGTGAGTAATTCAGACATGCCCTACATATAATTGAACCAGATTATATAAGAAACTCTAGTTATTTAATATATTATAACTAACACCATTCTCTCAATGACTTTAGGTTGGTGACTGATATTCCAGCAACTACAGGCACTAGTTTCGGTGTGTATATAGTTTTATCCATTTATTTGTTTAGGTCATAACATACATAACTCCCTTAAATTTAGATGTCAATTATATTTAAGACTTAAATCTTAACAATTTGATTCCATGGCGTTATCAAACTATTAGAATAACGTAAATTTAATTCATCATGTATGTGCATAAAACTCCTATTAGAAACATCACTTGTAAATTATCCAAATCCTAACCCTTAACATGTAACAAACATTGAACAATATGAATAATTTTAAGGAAGGGAAGAAAACTTTAAAAGATAACTATTCTTTTAAACTTCTTAGTTTCTTTTTTTTCAAACTTTCTTTTGTTAGAAGTCATTTAATATAAGCTTCTCCATTAATAATTTTCTAAATACAAATTAAACTAGTAATATTTGTGAAAATGTGTAAAATGACCTCTATATGTTGTAAAATATTTACTTTCTAAAATATGTGTACAATTAATTAGTTATTTATATAATATCATTAAATCCTACTATTGTAATGTACAAATGAGTCTGATAATACATTATTTTAAAGATTTTTTTATTATACCTTTCTATGTAGTCTATTTTTTAAATAATAAACTTGTCTTATTAAAAGTCGGTTATAAAAAAAATTGTTGTTGATAGTTTTTTATATCATTTAACTTTAAAGACATTGACCCAAGTTAAATATCTTATACAATCCATCTATTTAATAAGATTTTATTTCAAAATAATATTATAATTTTATACTTGATATAAATGACGTCATCAATTACTATTGCATTTAAAAAGGGATAAAACAATTGATCTTCAAAATATTTCAATAATTAATATTAATAATTGGTTTAGTATGCATATTGCATAATATGATATATGATATTTCATACAATTCAAAATAAATACGATTATGTGTATGAGCATAAATAGATAAATAGATATACAAAGAGATAGAGAGATATAACTACACACTATAAAAAACAAACTTAAACATGATATCAAAGTTTAATTTATTTGACAATATAAAATCTAGTTTTAAGTTTCATACTGCTCCATATATTATTGTGATTAATAAATTATTAAAATTTTAACGTAAAGTAGTTGTGACATTAGATACTTTGAAACTGACATAGAATTGTGATTTTGTACTTTGTTGATATGGTTGCGATAGTAAACATCCATTTTTGGCACCCATCACGTCATGTGAAACACTACTTATATCCTTTTGAAATTGTATGTCATACAAGATATGGAGCATAAATAAAAAGTATAGGAATCATATTAGTGGACCATGTTTCTTGAAACTTTGAAAGACAAATTGTGTTGACACATAACTTCATGTGTGTGAAATACAAAATGAATCCATGGGGCATCATATACTAAATTATATATGATGAGACAAGCCTCCACCTATCACAAAGGATTAAAATCTAAGACCCAAATGCTCAATTATGATAAATGTAATGTCAACAAGAACAACATGAGAATATACACAATTTTATAGTAGTAGGATCAAGTATCTCTACCTGGTTATATACACACACGCTAATTGTGAGTTTGTATTATTTGCACATAGGCAATGAGGTGGTAGCTTACCAAAGCCCACGACCAACGGTGGGGATTCATCGTTTTGTGTTTGTGTTGTTTCGACAACCATGTAGACAAAGAGTGTATGCTCCAGGATGGAGACAAAACTTCAACACAAGAGAATTTGCTGAACTTTACAATCTTGGATTGCCAGTTGCTGCCGTTTTCTTTAATTGTCAAAGGGAGACTGGTACTGGTGGAAGAACCTTTTGAAAGCTTGATCATATGAAAAAGTGCAAGCTAAGTTAATGTGTACTACAACACACCCAAATAAAAAATTTATATATATATACACACACATGGTAATATGCTCATATGTAACAACCACACATATGTATCCTTTTCTGTTTATGCATACACATATCAATAAAATATAGACCAATATTAGACTTATAAAATAATGAAATGATTTTCATATATTTCTTATCATATTATTTATAGAATCTCGATTTCTATTTTTTTACACTAGGTTGGTTCAATTTAGTCTCAATTCCCAATTCGGTGCATGTTAAAAACAAATTATCATACTGGGCTACGTTGTACAAAATCAAAAGCAAAGTCATCAATGGTATTGACGACTTATCGTCAATGTTAGTGACAACTTCAATATTTTTTACATGGACTTGAAATTCTTGTATTAAAAAGACATCGAAATCGTAACTTTTATTGATGACTTCACCAGTGCAAAAAAAAAAAAAAAACTTTTTACATCGGTTCTTTAAGCGGTGTAGAAACAGTTGATATAGAATGTCAAATGATTCTATATCTCGATCGGTTTAATAATTGTTGTGCAATATGTAACGCCCTAAATTTCTAAATCAGAATTTAGTTCGTTGGAAACCAAATTCCTGACTTAGAATTTATAACGTGATTATTCGGATATCAACCTGTTCATTAATTTATCAATAATCCAACAAAAAATTCGACAATTCAAAGAACAATACTAAGCGTTACACATAACATTATAAGTCAAAACCAGTATACACATAGTCATAAACTTATCCTGTTCGTCAAGTCACTAATAATTACAAAAGATCCCCTGAGTAAACAAAGATCCTACTACCATATACATATATACAAACAGGATACACCAACTCAACAAACAGAAAGGATAAAAGTCCATCCCACAAGCACTTCATCTCCCTGACTGAGGGTCTGGTGGAGGTGGTACCTGCTCAACTAAATAATCCACATAATGCGTGGTGAGATAAAATCTCAGTGAATACAAATCACATGCATGAATGCAGGGAATAGATATCGATGCCAATAAATAAGTCATACATAATTTATAACGATCAGACTATATGGGGATTATCTTCCCCGGGGACGAATCCCACCCAAATTGGACCGAAGTCGTGTTTTCAACATAATTACTTAATCTTTTTACTCACAACGCAAAGGCCGACATGAATTACTCACGGTCGGAACCGACTTAAATGTTCTAATTAAAATAACATGATAATTCATTCTCAATTCATGATAATATAACAAGTAAGAAATTCATACACATTCAACGTAAGTATTTTCGATAGTTTCGAACCTAATTATATCACAAAGTCCCTATTCTCAATTATAAGTCTCAATTCATAAGATACAACCCTAATTTATTTATAAAAGTATAATTTCTACCAATAATTCCTAGTAAAGAAAGGGAAGGTAAGGATTAGGGAGCATGCTTATAGAAACTATTAAGAAACCCACAAAGAAAGTGAGTTGTACTCACCCTAAACTCCAAATTGAATAAAGAAGAGTGAATCCAAGATGGATCAGTGGACGATTCCTTGCTCCAATCTCCTCTTCAAGCTCCAAATCCACTCCCTCTCTCTAAGCCCAATCTCCCTCTCTAGACTAAGAAGAAGAAGAAAATGAAGTTGTTTTTCTGGTCTAAGTTAAGAATCATGTACCTATAAGTGGATTCTCACTCAAGCGAGCTATTCTCGCTTGAGCGAGCGAGACAGATGCATGCAACTTCATCACATTCTCGCTCAAGCGAAACTGTCTCGCTTAAGCGAGAATGACCCAGAGAATACCCACTCCCTGGACGATTCTCGCTCAAGCGAGCTCGTTCTCGCTTGAGCGAGCGTGACAGTTAACGTTGCATGTAAATTCTTCACATTCTCGCTCAAGCGAAGCTGTCTCGCTTGAGCGAGAATGACCCAGAAAATACCCCCTCTCTGGACGATTCTCGCTCAAGCGAGCTCGTTCTCGCTTGAGCGAAAATTGTCCAGAGAGCCTCTCAAAGTCCCCTACTTCTCGCTTAAGCGAACTGTGCTCGCTTAAGCGAGAAATTCAAAAACTCAAATTCTAATTTTTGCTGCATAACTCGCTCAAGCGAGCTATTCTCGCTTGAGCGAGACTACTGAAATTTGGTTTTTTAGCCTAAGTCTTATCTCCAAAATCCCTATACCTCTTAATCTCATGAATATATAAAGGTCCTGATTTACGGGATGTTACATTTCTACCCCCCTTCAAGCAATTTTTTCCCCAAAATTGATGAAAGACAGAAAAGGTGAAATATGTTAGAACCACAGGAAACACTAGAAGGGGGGTTGAATAGTGTTTTAAAACTTTATTGAATAATTTTGGAAATCTTTGATTTAATATTTCATTTAAAAGGAACAACGTTTAGAGACCAATCTCAAGATCAGAGTTTAAATGAAACATGCGGAAAATAAGAATGATAAGATTGATAATCTTTCAAAACGGTCTTAAGATTGTTTTAAATGAAAGTTTCTCAAAGTATCTTCTGAAGATTATTACAAGGAGTATCTTTAAGAATGGTTTCTAAAATACTTCATCAGACTGAAGATCGTCTGAAGTTTAATTCTGGTTCTGAACTGAGTTCTTTAGAGACTCACTTCAGACACCTATTTCAGAACTTCTTCAAGATACATTCTCTTTAATATCTCAAACAATATGAAAGAGATTTGAGTTTTAATTATCTTTGAAAACTTGTTTAATTGAAATTGTTATATTATGGTGATTATGAAAATACTTTTCAATCCCCAAAGTAAATGCAGAACTGAAAATAAAGGAGATTAAGGGAAAGGAAACTTAGACACAAAATTTATCCTGGTTCACCCACATCACCGTGAGTTACATCCAGTCCCAGTGGCAAACCACCACTGGCTTTTCCACTATCTGAAACCACAAATACAAGTATTCTTCACAGCCTCTTCAGGCCAACCGAGTATTCCTCACGACCTCTCCAGACCGACCAAGTATTCTTCACGGCCTCTCCAGACCAACCGAGTATTCTTAGGCACACATGGTCTATCGAGTATTCCTCACGGCCTCTCCAGACCAACCGAGTATTTCTTTGTTTTCAACTACCTCTCCAGGAAACCTATGCAGTAGTCTTTTCTACCGAGCCTCTCCAAGCTCTAGACCATGTGTACTTTGTTTCACCAAGCCTCTCCAGGCTCTCAGACACTTATTCAAGTGTAGAGTATTACTACTCAATCCAAGTTAGATGTTCGCTAGAACCTCTCAACTCAGATTCTTCTTGTACATAGAGATTACTGAGTACATACTCAGGATACAGTCATTACAAACTAAATACAAGGATAGACAGTGATACAAGTGTTTGAATTAAATACAATCCCTGTCTTTTCTATGAGGAATACATCCTCTGAGAGTAGGCTAACTAAGATATGAAATTAAGCTTCAGCCTTATCCTCTAACCAATGGTTTCCATGGGTTACATTCTCACCCGTATTATTGGAATACCAAGGTATCTTCAAAGCTTCAAACTATACCCAGTTTGATAGTCATTTTCTCAGCATGGTTGTCTTCAGACCAACAACCAACTTAATTGATCAAATAGATCAACTGAACAACATGACTAACTGACCAGCTAGTCAGTAGCCTGATTGATTCGAGAACCAATTCTCTGATCAAACTTTGTTGACATATTCATGATCCACTTTAGCTCAAGTCAACTCTTGTTAACCATTTGGCACTCAGCCTAGTTAACTCTATTTGGTTGGGCAGTTAATCTAACTCCCACCACTTGTTGGGCAATCATGCCAACTTGGTTGTGTTATCAATCCGACCAACTTGATTGATCCTGTCGATCAACATCTTCAAATTCTTTCTTAAGGCTATTTATATGTTCTTCTTGATTATAGTCGTTGAAGATGATTCATAATACCGTTGAGCTGATGATGATGTGGCTCATATAGCCGTTGTGTAATAGCTTCTCAAACGGTTGCTTCTCCTTAAGCGAATAGGTGTACAGACGATCCCGTTCTGACACTTGTTATGTGCTTCTTTGTGAGAGATGTTTCTTGATATTAAACTGCGTATTCTCTCTCTTGAATTTCTTCTGCTTTCTCCAACTTTCTTCTGCTTTCTTTTGGATTGTATAAATGAGGAAATATCCAATGAAATACTATCGTTTAGAGATAACATTGAATCCTCCTTAATCCATTGTGAGACACGCTTCTGAGGGCTCTGACATGTCTGACATAGTACAACGTAGGTGCTGCTATAAAGTTGCCACCGTTGTTGCTGCGAATGCTGCGTTGCAGAGATTTCCTCAGTGGTGTATGAAATTCAAAAGCACCAGGAAAGGTCTCTGTGTTCATTTCCATAAATATGCTTGAGATGGAAACGTGTAGCAGAGAATGACTTTTCTTAGCAATCTTCAGAGAGCAAAAGGTCTTCATAGTCTTCAGCGAGTAGTGCCACGTCGGATTTCAGAAGGCCTCAATATTTCAGATGGATTGAGACTTCAGACCGATTGAAACTTCAGACAGCTTCAACACTTCAGACAGGTTGATGCTTCAGACGACTTCAACACTTCAGACTGGTTGCGTTCTTCAGACAACTTCAATCCTTCAGACGGGTTGCGCACTTCAGATGACTTCAATACTTCGGACTGGTTGAAACTTCAGAAGGCTTCTTCCTTATGATAAGAGGATTATAGCTTCATTCTTCTTTGTATCTTCTTCTTCTTCTTCTTCTTGTTGTTGTTGTTGTTGTATCTTCTTCTTCTTCTTCTTGTATCTTCTTCTTCTGAGATAAAGATGTTGAATTGTATGTATTTTATTCAACCATCTTTCTTGCTTGCTTTTGTTTAGTCTTCTAACCCATTCTGGACTCAATTGAAAAGTTCGGGAAATTGCTCCCGAATAACTTCTTCTTTTTCCCAAGTTGCCTCTTCCGGTGAAAGACCTTCCCAAATTACCTTAATCAAAGGAATTGTCTTGTTCCTCAAAGTTTTGGAACTTCTGCCTACAATCTGTGCAGGCTTTGAAAGAATTGTGAGATCTTCCCACAATTGTATTGATTCATAGTTTAGAACGTGTGAATGAACATGAATATACTTTCTTAACTTAGATACATGAAAGACATTATGAATTTTTGACAAATGGGGTGGAAGGGCAATCCTGTAGGCCAGAGGGCCAACCCTCTACAAGATCTGAAATGGACCAATGTATCTAGGATTCAACTTTTTGGTTTTGATTGTTCTTCCAACACCAGTGATAGGAGTTACTTTTAAAAAGACATGGTTTCCTTCCTCAAACTCTAAATCCTTTAATCTGTTATCAACATAACTCTTCTGTCAGCTTTGGGCAGTTGCAAGCTTTTCCCTAATGATCTTAATTGTCTTAGTAGTTTCCTGCACTAACTCTGGACCTAATAGGGCTTTCTCACCAACCTCATGCCAACAAAGAGGAGATCTGCACTACCTGCCATACAGAGCCTCATATGGTGCCATGCCTATACTGCTATGAAAATTGTTATTATAGTCGAACTCTATGAGGGGTAGGTACTTATCCCAACTGGTTGACTCCTCTAACACATATGCTCTAAGCATATCCTCTAAGGTTTGAATGGTCCTCTCAGACTGGCCATCAGTCTGAGGATGGTATGCGGTGCTAAACCTAAGTTTAGTCCCGAAAGACTGGTGAAGTGCATTCCAAAACCTAGAGGTGAACCTAGGGTCCCTATCAGATATAATGCTAACTTATTAAGGGAATAGGTATTCCTAACTGGGAGAAAGTGAGCGGATTTAGTTAATCAGTCCACAATGACCCAGATGGCATAAAAACGAGCCTGGACTCGAGGTAAACCTGCCACAAAGTCCATAGCTATACTCTCCCACTTCCACTCAGGGATTTCTAATGGCATGAGTGTTCTTGATGGCCTCTGATGTTCTATTTTAACTTGCTGACAGGTTAGACACTTAGAAACATACTCAGCTATCTCCTTCTTCATACCATCCCACCAAAACATCTTCTTCAAGTCTTGATACATCCTGGTAGTGCCAGGATGTACAGAAAACTTGCCCCTGTGGGCCTCCTCTAACACTAGCTGCCTCACACTACCCATTCACACTACCCCCTTAGGGACGCAGACTCTTCCTTGGAAGAGAACCATCCCATCATCTGATTCAGAAAACCCCAATTGTCCTTTTCTACATTGATGATCCGGGTCTGAACCCTGAGCTTCCTTGATCAGAGCTTGGAGCTCATTAGTGATCTCTAACCTGCACAACCTGATACTACCTTCACCAATCTCAACACTAAGACTCAAATTCATAAAATCTTCCAAGAGGCTCATTTCATGCACCATCAGGGATGACACATGAAGGGATTTCCTACTGAGAGCATCAACCACTATATTGGCTTTGCCCAGGTGGTACTTCAACTCAAAGTCATAATCCTTAAGAAACTCCATCCATCTCCTCTGCCTCATGTTTAGTTCTTTCTGATCAAAGAGATATTTCAAACTCTTGTGATCACTAATGACCTCAAACCTCACACCAAACAGATAATGCCTCCAAATTTAGAGGGCAAAAACCATAGCCGCTAATTCTAAATTGTGAGTAAGATAATTTTCCTCATGAGGCCTCAACTGCCTAGAAGCATAAGCTACCACTCTCCTTTCCTGCATCAGAACACACCCTAAACCCTTCCCCAAGGCGTCACTATACACCTCAAAGGTTCTTGACAAATCCGGCAATGCTAGTACCGGAGCGGTAGTTAACTTCTCTTTGAGCTCTAGAAAGCTCTGCTCACACTTCTTGTCCCACACAAAGGCTTGACCCTTTCGAGTCAATCTTGTGAGAGGCAAGGCTAAACGGGAGAATCCATTAATGAATCTTCGGTAGTAGTCGGCCAATCCTAGGAAACTCCTAATTTCCGTAACGGTCTTAGGTCTTTCCCATTCGAGAATGGCTTCTACCTTACTCAGATAAACTAATACTCCCTCTCTAGTAATTACATGCCCTAAGAAATGGACCCTGTCCGTCCAAAACTCACATTTTCCAGGATTAGCAAACAATTTCTTTTCTCTTAGAAACCCTAAAATAATCCTAAGTTGATGTTCATGTTCCTCTAGGCTACGGGAATAGATCAGGATGTCGTCGATGAACACAACAACAAACTGATCTAAAAAGGGCCGGAAGATTCGATTCATGTAGTCCATGAATACAGTAGGAGCATTAGTAACACCAAATGGCATTACTAGATACTCATAGTACCCATGCCTAGTCGTAAAAGCTATTTTAGGGATATCTTCCTTCCTGATTCTGATGTGGTGGTATCCTGACCTCAAATCTATCTTAGAAAACACTGATGCACCCTTGAGTTGGTCTAAAAGAACATCTATCCTGGGTAGAGGATACTTATTCTTAATGGTGACCTTATTTAGTTGTCTATTATCTACACACAATCTCATACTCCCATTCTTCTTCACTAAAAGCACTGGAGCTCCCCAGGGTGACACACTAGGCCTAATGAACCCTTTAGCTATGAGATCCTCTAATTGAGTTTCAAGTTCACTAAGTTCTACTGGAGACATCTATATGGTGCCTTAGAGATGGGTCCTGAACCTGGCATTAATTCTATGGTGAATTATATCTCTCGGTTCGGAGGTAAAGTTATGACTTCACTAGGAAAAACATCTTGAAACTCCCGAACCATGGCTACACTGTTCAAATCTATTTTGGACTCTAGAGTTGAGGAAAGTAACAAAATGAAACAATCACTCCCGTCACTGAGGTATTGGGAAACATGGGTGACACTGGACAAGAGTACAGATGGTTTCTCCCTCGAAGGAGGAGGAAGAGTAGGAAACACAACCTTTTTGTTGAAATAATCAATCATAACCTGGTTGGAAGATAACCAATTCATTCCTAAAATAATATCCATACCCTTCAATGGTAAACAAATCAGATCAACCTTGGAGACTCTTCCTTGTATAACAACAGGGCATTTAGAACATACAAGAGAAGTAGAAATGGCCTCCTTGGCAGGTGTAATTACACTAAGAGCATAAGGTAAGGAATCAACAGGAAATTTCAACTAGTTTACACAATCAAAAGAAATAAAAGAATGAGTTGCCCCTGAATCAAACAATACAATTAAGGTTTGCTCTCCTAGGGTGCACATACCTCGCAACAGATTGTCTACAGAAGCTGCTACTTCTCCACTGAGGGTGAAAACTCTTCCAGTGGATTGAGGTTTCTGGGGATTCTTCAACTTTGGACACTCTCTCTTGACATGACAAGGTTGTTTGCAGAAGTAACATATATTCTTCCTTGTCAAACACTCTCCTGAATGTTCCTTCCCGCACTTGGGGCATGTAAGTGCCCCTTGGCGTTGGGCCTGCTGAGTGGACAAGACTGGTTTGCCTTGCCACTTAGGCTTGGGGCCCTTGCCCTGGATGGGCACTTCAAAAATCCTTTTCCTTTATTTTCTGTTGGTGAAGGTGTTGGTGTAGTTCCTTTATAATTCTTCTCAGCAATGTAACACTTACTGACTAAGCTGGAAAAATCCCTGATCTCAAAAGTCCCAACTGTTAGTATATGCACTAGAGACCTATATGCTTTTGAACATCCATCACTTGTATCATATTATTATTTTATTAAGGCATTTCATTTTATTAATTCTTTTAGAACATAATTATTGTCCTTAGAATAGTAAGCTTAAACTTCATAAGAAATCAAGTAGATGACTTGATCGTGAGATCTTATGAAGAACTATTCTTAAAATAGTCCCTAGTCAAATATCATCTTAGGACAAAGATGCTTTTAGACTAGTATGTGAGTTCATTGATGATCACATCTCACAGATCATGGATATGAGATATCATGTGCTCACATAGGTACACATTAAGAGTAATGGTGTGCTGGACAGACCCACCTTAAGAACGTTGCATGGGTTGTTACATAAGTGTCATGAATGTTTCTTAAATTAATAAATGCTAGATGAAGTCCTTCGACCTGAAATCACTACGATTCCTATATAAGGAATTATATGTTTTAATTATCATCAAACGTTACCTGTAACAGGGTAATCATAAAGTTGATTTTTGGACAAATAATAAATTATGTGGTGGAATGTGAGTGCCCTAGATGGGATTTGTCCCTCCTATATAACATGAGTTATATCTGTAGGCCTCTTGATAAAGTGAGACTGCAAAATGCATG